>JAQHUG010000057.1:4711845-4722536 GCA_028555095.1 Dicrostonyx torquatus | reverse complement strand
GTGGTCAGCTCTTCATCAACACCGTTTAAGTGTTTTGTGGCAGGACCTCTTTAAAGAGCTGCAAGGTTTTGCAGCTAAAGCTGAGTCAGGAAGCCTCTCTTAAATGAGAGCGCTTGCCTTTAGCAAGCAGAGCCCACCTGAGAAAATGCTGCTATCAATAAACCATGCTTAACTCTATTCTTTTCTACATAGAATTACTTCCCAAGCTCTGTCAGGCTTTAAATGGATGCAGCTGTCCACACATTGGGCATCATTTGTTGTCTGAGAGGTTTCTGTCCTGCCTGGTTCCTGCAATCATTAAGTCCAAAGAAAATCACACAGAAGTCTACATTAGTTATAAACTTATTGGCCCATTAGTTCAGGCTTCTTATTAACTCTTATAACTTATATAGACCATTATTAGTCCATTGTTCTTATCGATGTTAGCCACATGGCTTGGTACCTTTTTCAGTGAACCAGTCACATCTTGCTTCTTCTGTGGTCGGGTCAGGACTGCAGAAAGATCTTCTTTCTTCCCAGAACACTCCTGTTCTCACTGACCCGCCTCTACTTCCTGTCTGGTTACTGGCCAATCAGTGTTTATTTAAAATATAATTGATAGAATATAGACCATCGTCCCACACCACGTATTTGAAGAGTAGAGTCCCTATTAAGGCCAATTCTTAAGAGAATGATACCCCAACAACATCAATGACTGAGTGTCTCATATTTTCAAAGTACAAAACAGAATTTGAGCCAAATTCCATGTCCGTTTTTTTCCCTAGTCCTTAAGTTCTATGAATGTATAGTCTTAAATTAGTCAACTAACATAAATTCAAATGTAAACAAAATCTTCAAGATTTAATTTCTATATTTGCATTTCCCCAATCTCAAATTTAAAGAAAAATGCTACATTTTCTTTAATGAATCCATAATAGTAATTCAACTATTTCTCCTGTAATGAAATCTAATAAACAAGAAGTGAAATATTTCTAGAAAAAGACTAGAATAAATCACAGTATTTTATTTTTCCTTACTTTTTATTTTTAGGGTAAAATATAATAATTATTAAGACTGTTTTCATGTCCTGTTGTGTGATTAGTAATTTAAAAGACAAAATACACATTGGAAAATAATTCCATTTTAAACTGTACAAATCCATGGTAAAACAAAATGTATCAGAGAAAACATTTATTCAGAAGTGTTTTCTTAGATTGCTGATCTAAATTGTTCAGAGTTTACTTTTCACATGGTTTAAATCTTCTATTGTTTATTCTAAGTAGTGGATATTTTACTATGTATTTTACTTATACAAATGAGATATTAGCATAAAATTGAATTTAGCAATGGAATTCAAGATTGGCTAGAGTATACTGATGAAACAAACAATTCTCAAATATCAGTAGGTTACAATATCAACCACTTGTCTTCGGTCATGGTTCTGTAACAGTTTCCTCTGAAGTTGAAATAGTCCATCCTGAAGGGATGCTTCCTACATCAGGAAGTTTCAGGAAGTCCCTGAAACTGACCAGATTCACTAGTCTGCTCCTTATAAGGGTAAACAATAAAAGCTAGGAGTCCCAATTTTAAAAGTGAGCTGAGCTGCAAAGAGAAGACTCAGAAAAGAAAAGCTCTGTGATGACCACGTCACCTGCATCTAAGAAGCAAGCACCAGCCAAGCAGCTTGGAAGAACTTCAGGTGAACTGAGGAGTCAGGTGAACTGTCCAACCTGCTGAGCTACCTGCAGGCATGACAGCTTCATGAGCTGTCACCTTGCTGGGGTGACTCTGGTAAAGAAGTTGTCTTTGAGGCATTTCTACTCCTGTAAATGCATCTCACCTCTATTCCCATAAGGAACCATCAAACTCATTGGCTCCTATACTATCTATGCTTCCACCTGTCTTGGGATCCCTAAGGAGCTGTGTGTGCTATGTCTTCCCCCAGAAAGAAATTCTGTGGCACAACAGGCACCCAAAGTCAATTTGAATTTCAGGTAATTTTCCAGAACGCACACGCTCAGTTTGGTTTAGCATTTCCAGTGGCTTAGCCTTCTAAACCCTCCTATCCATACAAATTTCACTATCATATATGAAGGATAGAGTGTAAACTGAGCCTTGATTATCAGGAATAAGTGATTCTACCCAGAAGTGGTTATCTGATACTAATACAGAACGACCCAATGTAGCTTTAGTATGGCCATCCCATAGAGCATCTGATACACATCAGTCTTATTCGTTATAGTACCTCCAGTTTGCAACAATGAAACAAGCAGGCAGCAAAAGTGTGTAAAACATACTAAACCCTCCACCAAATAATGCACGAGTTTAACCTATGCATTTTTATTGTATAACATGTGTTCTTTCTGAATTCCCATGCTACACCTGAATGTTTCCATACGCTTATAGATAACATGTAATAATAATTACTATTCTTGTCACCAAATAAATCAAGTAGAAGCTCTTGTAGTTATAACCTGCTTTTCTTCCTGGAAAACAAGTTCTAGGAAAACATTTTATTAAGCTAATTAAATATCATAGATTATTTGATTCCCATGCAATTGAGGAAATCTTTGCTTTATGTTCTAACTTTTTTGAGTGTCCTGAATCTGCTCTTTCGGTAATTATAAACATCAGACTCACTGGCTAAAAATTCATTCCTTTTTGTGTCTCATCTATCAATGGTCATAGGAATTAAAAGTGGAGCCCAGTTCAGCATAAAATGTGATTTTTAGTTACATGAGCCTTTTTTGAAAGCTCAGTGATAAGTAAAGAGCATTCATACCCATTGAATATCTTATCTCAGTGTTTCAATACGGTAGAATGATGGTCTTGCAAGAGAGATTATTCAACATGCTCTATAGATTTTTTTTAAGTTGAAAAAGTAACCTGCAATATGGCAAGGATAATGCTTTCTATATAGGCTTGGAGCCAGTCAATAGTTCTATAAAAATGGGTAAGGAATGCATTGCCCCTTTCTTGCCAAAATGACTATTATGATTTTTAAAACCTTGAATTGACAATAGATTTAGTTTGCATATTTTAATATTCACCTAAATTGTCTATTTTGGATATTAAAAGTAAGGACAGGGTTTGTGCATAGAAAATAAGTTCTTTCTGTGCTGCAGAAAATTCTTGAATAAGCTCCACAGATTTTTAACTGTCTTTTTTTGCATCAGAATATCTAAAAGATATGGAGCGTGAAAGATATGGAGGATGCAAATTTTCTTACAAATGAAAATACTATTTTTTTAATTTTAAAATCATAGAAGACAGAATTACTAAAAATCAAAATTACTAATATTGAGGTTTTCTAATTGATAGTGTTTCACAAGCATTGATTTTGAATATTCTTAACAAATGTTCTGTGAAATAAAAGTATTCATATTACTATATTGGTTTATATCCAAAATAAAGAAAGAAAAACATAGACAGAATTTTTATTATTGAGATTATTTGTGAAGGAAATTTAACAAATGTTTGGAGTGATCATTTAGAAAATTTTGGCAGTTAACAACAAATTTATAGAAGTATATTCATACAGAATGTTTGATCCAACACACAGAATACACATTGAGATAAACAATGAAGTTAGAGGTATTAAATTTCCTACCACGGGTTGAGGGTTGATTTAATTAACTAACATGACACAACATGAAAACACCAAAACACCAAGTCTTGATATTTTAATAAAAACATATTCAAAATGACTGCCATAGACCAAGAAACTCATTAACTGTGCTTTTTGAATCATTGAGCTGTCTGTCCTTGATCATCGGTTGCATGCTAAACAGTTGCCAGTCGTGATTTCTGATCTTTCTGACAATTTTGGAAGGGAACTTTTCTATTGTCAGTCATGACCAGCATTAACAGAGGCTACGAAATATGAGTTACCATTCCCTCTCAGCCAGGTTCTGAGTGAGTGTAGCATTGTTGAAATTTTTGAACTATTACAAAATCCAGCAGATGAGGGCATCCTATGGATTAGAGCTTTAGGTTGAGTCATCTCAGGTGTACTATGGAGTCAATCTTATTTATTCTGTTTTCCTCCATAGAAATCTGAGACATAAACCATACTTTTGTTTTTCTATCAATACTTTTTTTCAACCTAATTTAGATCCTTGCTATATTTTGTTTCAATTTTAATTTAATCAACAATGTGTTTATCAGCATCCTCCATATCATATGAAATGAAATGAAAATGAAAAGATAGTAAGGGAGTTAAAATTATTTTTTAATTTGTTATGTTCTCCATCCTTTTATTAGTTCTTTGAGAATTTCTTGCGAAGCATTTTGATCACATTAACTTTCCACCACAACTTTTCTCAGACCTGTCCACTTGCTGACCCACCTAATTTTGTGTCTCCCTTTCTCTAAAAATCTGTCAGTTTCTATCTGTACTATCCATATACTCTTGGATATGTGGCTGTGGCTTAATACTCCTTCTGAGACATGTCCACTGCTGCAATAGTGGCATGAATATCATAGAAGTAAGCAAGCATTTTCTGACTAGATTTAATTCTTCCCCCACCCCAGGATGAATCTCATACCTGGCACCATCATTACACTAAGAACCTATGGCTAGACAAGTCATAGGCCCTTAAAGAGAAGCTACTACTATCATGCTGCTAAATGAATATAATGTTAATCTCACCATAGTGATTTATTGTTATGACCATAGGTCATTGCATCTCTCTTTGCCTTCTCTGAGGAACTTCTATCTAGAGCAGATAGCTTTTTAACATAATAGCCCACAATAGGCAAGGTGAAGAACACTAGACTGGAGAATGCTCAGCTCTATAAGACAGACATATTCCACATTCTTGCTCAAGACTTAGAGATCACTTCAAAAGAGGGGACAGAACCATTGTGAGAGTCTGAGGCAGTAGATGGCTACAAGGAAGCATTATCTTCTGAACTCAGCAAGGAAGCTACAAATACAGCTCACAGGGATTACAGCATCATGTATGAAACCTGGGCAAACAACACAAGCCAGACTAAAATTCAGCATGCAGAGAGGAGCTGTATTCAACTCCTCCCTAAGCTGTGGAATTGTTAGCAATTGCTCTACCGGGAGAGGGAGACCCTTGCTAAGTAGACCATGCTACACATTATATATATATATATATATACTGACTAGATTTAATTCTTCCCCCACCCCAGGATGAATCTCATACCTGGCACCATCATTACACTAAGAATCTATGGCTAGACAAGTCATAGGCCATATATATATATATATATATATATATATATATATTTAGAGAGAGAGATAATAACCCTTTGTAAATAGAGCATGCTACAGTGGTAGACCATACATTCAACAATATATGCATGTTTATTTATGTATTTGTATTTGTACAGCTGCGCAAATACATTAAAAAACTCTACTTGTGTGAACGTGCACGAGTGCATGTGTGTAATTTCATGGCTGATAGCTTTTATTGGGTAAGCAATCAAGAGGGCTTGTCCCTGGAAAAGTCTAAATTTGAGAGGGAAACAGGTAGCTTGTAAGGAATTGGAGGCAGGAGACATGGAAGGAGTTAGAGAGAGGAAACGGACGTGGAAAATGATATCGTTGCATTTTCAATTAAAAGCTGACACAAAGTTGGTTGGGGAGGGGGGAATTGCAAGAGGTGCAGGTGGGAGGTGACCATCATCAAAACATACGTATGACATTCAAAGAGCTCATACAGAGTTGAGTGGAGTCGATATCCTCTCTCTTTGATCTGAGACTTTTCATGGTTGACCAGTAGTCCTTGGTAGAAATGAGAATGATTAAAGTTAAGAAACTGGGAGATCATACTTCCTCTATGATATGACAAAGCGCAGGTCACACGGAGAGGCCATGAAAGTCTTCATTAAGGTTGAAAGTCATTAACTGGACCTGTTCCTCAGAAAGTCTCTGAAATGATTCCAGCCCAAGGCTCCAGTCAAGAGCCATGCAGCTGAACACAGGCACCACCCAGAGGCGTGAGGGATGCTAAAACAATGGCTGTTGTACAGATTGATCTTGATCTGCTACATGGCAACAGATAATACAACAAAGGTCTGAAATTCAACAGCTTTGACAACACTTCTCAACCTCACGGGAAAGACTGGAGAAGTTAACGGCAGGGGGTGGGCCTTACAGCTGGGCATGATCATGTTTTAAGCATTGTATTAGACATAGGCTGGTCTGCACGATTGATCAGATTTGTTAGAGGAATCCAGTTGCCTTCATTTTTTTGTTTTTAAAGAATCACATAGAAGGGCCCAATCACACCTAGGGATATATGTTAAATAAATTTTCCTTTCTTTATTTATTGTTTTTCTATTCTTTTTTCCTTCATTCATTCCTCCCTTCCTTTCTTCCTTCCTTCCTTCTTTTTTTCCTTGCAGCTGAGGATGGAATTTGGGACAGTGAGCATGCCAAGAAGTTCCCTCGGGAATTCACAGTTCAGAGAAGGGTCTAAAACGTCTCTTTTCCCTAAGCATGTTAGTTCTTCTTAAGCTAATGGTATGATAGACTGAAGGAGGAGAATTCTAGGAATGAAACCAGGTGCCACAGAGGGAGAGGCCCACACCAGTGGAATTTTTTAAGGCCGAATTATGTCATGTCATAGTGTATTTTCAAACAATCCCGATGTCGATTTCAAAGAACTCAGAAAAGTATTTGATCCTGTAAATATCATATCATTCTTTTCACAGGAAAAAGAGATGTATGGACCTCTGCAAAACATGAAGATGTATACTGTATTGACATGTGAGTTCAATAAATTCTAATAAGAAGTAGTGATTTTATTTTAGTCAAATTGTTCTACATCATATACATGACTTTGCTGATCAGAAAGTGAAAGGATGAGAAAGACAAAGCCCTGTATCCATCAGATCAATAAATCTGTGCTCTAGAACATCAAGGACCAAAGATGTGTTTTCTTCATAGGAGCCAGGACCTTGTAAATGATTGGTTATTATTGTTTCAAAAGAGAAAATGCCAAAACTACATTAAACACCAAATACTTAATTATATGTAGAAATAAATATGAACCTTGGAAACATAAATTGACTCTTACAATTCCTTTCACACTTTAACTAAATCTACCCAGTCCCACACTATATTCCAGGGTTGGTAAGAAAGACACTCTGGCTGAAATAATAAACAGCGCAAATAATTGAAAGTCATAGTTTATGCAATTATCCTGAATCAGAGCGGCCCTGTTGCTCTGTTCATGGCTGGGGAAAAGGCCCAACTTAGGACTGAAATGAAGCGTTATCACTGCCTCCCTTACTCATTCTTGGATCTGGTTGAGTGATTATGTCAACATTGCCATCAGTGAAAAACATTTGACATCTGGCCTAGAAAATCAGACAGTCCACCCTAGAGACTTTGATTAAAAAACTTGGTGCAATTTTCTCCAATCAGTAGGTTGGCCTGCCCTTTTGTCAGAGTGAAGGTTGCTCTCACCACCTCCAAATTTATAAGAAGGCTTTAAACAGACGAGCACAGGAGTCCTACCTGGAAACGTAGGTCGCTGAAGGAACACCTGCTGAGGAACTGGGTGATTACTGTTAAACAATAATAAATGAACTGGTGATTTCATTTGGTCGGTGTGAAATAAGGCTGGGGTCCTCTGTGGAGTAGTTTACGCCAGGTATAGGTAAGCATAGGTGTGTGTTTAGCCTTCCTCTCAGGAAGCACTTAAAGCAAATCCTCCATCCGCCACTCCTGCTTGCTGGAGAAAGAAAGGAGGAGAAACAAAGATGACAGCCCTTTCCCATCGTCTGTGTGTCAGAGACTAGAATGAAGTCAGAAATCACGCAAGCCACCGAGGTTCTATATGTTTAACCTCCTACAGAGCAGAGCTGTTCCCATTACTGAGAAGAATGAACCATCGGGGACACAACAATACAGACCCGGAAATGAACTGCACTGCAGTCTCACCGTGAATTAAAGCCTCCATCAGAGACCCTGACTCCTGGCAGGAGAGAGCAAGGGCTCCGATGATGCTCAGCAGAGAACTCTCCATAAATGAGAAGCCTGCTGCCTTTCTCTGTAAAGACAATTTGTATGATGAAATTTGATAATTAACTTATGTCCGACAAACTCAATCCAATGTATCTGTTTTCAGGTCAGAGGCCGTGACTGTCATCTCCTGGAATATGCTACCCCATCTCCTAGTTCCTTGACAAGGACACAGTCCAAGCTAATGTCATGTCACAGTAAATTTGCTTATCTCTTAAGAACAATGAGGCGTGCTGGAATGTGTGTGTTTGTACTATCAAAACATTCATAATAAAATCCTAATAAAATTAGCAGGTTATAATAAAAGGAAGTTATTGTCTTCAATCGGTGTCTTGAAATTGCCTTCAATAATGGATGATGCATTGTTTGTGTGTGTGTGTGTGTGTGTGTGTGTGTGTTGTGTGCATGTGTGTGTGTCCTTGGCCTATGGGCACCTACTTTATTTTCCAGGTTCAGCTTTTAGGAAGGAAAGTACTATAATAAAGTTAAAAGAAAAAAGTAAAAGGAAGAACAAACAAAATCTCATAACTCTTTTCCATTTTACAACTTTATATTACACGGTTTATCAATCGTCATTGAATTATTATGCCCTAGAGAATATAAAATCTACTCGATGATTACACACAGACACACACACACACACACACACACACACACACACCCAAAAAGGCATTTTCTCTTGATACTACCTGAAATAGCAAAGTTAAAAAAAAAAATACAAGGTGAGAAAAGGAAACACTTGGATCATTTTTCAAAATGTCAATGTTTTATTTAAACCTGCCTGGGGCTGATCTTTGCACTCAATCGTGCACATGGCATTGCGCTGGTATTACAACTCTCAGACGGGAAGAAGGAAGCACAGGGCAGAGTCTGCATCACAAGTTGTGACCGTTTCTGGATACATACTTACAACAGTCATTTTTTGGTCCATTGGCCTACGTCCTCGTGAAATCAGATTGCATTTTTATTTTTTTTGCGAATCAGGCAGAGAAATAAAAAAATAAATAGAAAGACCAGCTCTCGGTGATGGGTATCTATTGAGAAACTCTTTCATTATGTGAGTACCACCAGAAAAATTCTTCTGGAAAAAAGTGATTTGTTCCATGAAAAAAAAAAAGATGCATCAAGAGGAAATTGATATTTAGTTACTCATATCAACCATGCTTATAAAAATGAGATTATGCATTTTTATCAATGAAAAACATTATTTTATTGTCTTTTTTGATGTATTTATTTGTAAGGTGCCTACCATAGGATGTTTAATTTGCTTTCACAATGTTTTCTGTTAAATTCAAAATTTATTGCTGATAAATTATTTAACCCATCCCCTTTTTATTATACAATTTTGGGTTAACCTATTAACCCTGAAACAGACAATCTATTTCTAAGCTGTCACAACTTTACATAATTTTCTTAAAGTTATTACTTTTTAAATTGCAGTTATGATTATTTCATAAGAATAGTAAAATGTTTTATGACATTTTGGAGAAGCAGTTACACTGTATTTTCAAAGGTGAATAGCTATCAAAGCAAGCTAGAAGTTTTAAAAAAAATGTCTTAATTCATGGACTTCAGTGAGCAATCCACGGAAACAGACCAGTTTCAGAAACAGAAAATGAGAAGTGATCGTGTTGTGTACTGCACTCTGGTCTGTATTTAAATGAAGCTGCTTAGAACCCTGTGAGCCGATAGGCACAGGCAAAACTTAACATTTTTCATTGCGTGTTTTTCATGATCAGTAAACAACTGTGTCACTTACAAAGCTTCCCTCCCTAGAAGTGCTCGGACACCAAGGGGATTTTTAATAACGCAGTGGAAGTTTAAAATAACGTATGCGCAGGAAATAAATTCCATGCACATAAAGATCTTCACTTTGTTTTTTAACCATGTCCAAAGTCTTAGGATAGAATTTATCCATATTAAATTTGTTCAGTGGGACAATGAATTATTAAAAAGATGACACTGTTACATAAAATCAGGTGTTTGGGATGCTGCTGACCTGTCATTGGAAGGCGCCTGTGTCTTCTGCACAACAATCTTTAATTCAAGCTTGGTTCCTTGGAAGCAAGGGAGCCCATGACTCCTCAGCATTTATTTCCTAGAACTCCAGGCTGTATCAACAAACAATGAAACTCTTGAAGAACCTAAGAACATGGAAATAATCAAACGCTGAGTTGTGGAAAAGATGGTGAGAGTTTAGACAAAGGCAATTTCTAATTTCGTTACAACTGGGGAAATCGTGCAAATGAAGGCTCATGAATATCTAGGATCTAAAAAGGATCAGATAATATTTGCGAAGAGTGCAAGGTATCACACACAAACACACAAATGCATGCACACACATGCGCGTGCATGCATTACTCTGAGTTGAACACTGCCCCGAATGCTGCTTGAGGAGCCAAGGAAGACCTTACTGAGAAGTTCACATTTGGGACAGAGTGACAGTGAGCACACGGGACAAAGGGTCAGAGTGATTGACATGACACATCCCTTCAAACAGAGAAACTAGCAAACACTTCAGAAAAGTGTGGTTGCCTGAAATGAAGACTTGGCACATTTTAACTGTGGTTTCTGCTAACATAATCCTAAAATATTATAACTCTGAAATAATGCTCGTTGCATTAGTTTGAACAACAACCTGAGCATATATAGTGGAAGCCTGATATGTGAGGTTTAGTGTGTAAGCCCAGGGTCCTTCAACCTAGTTGCC
>JAQHUG010000057.1:4623627-4643204 GCA_028555095.1 Dicrostonyx torquatus | reverse complement strand
GTGGTGTTTGTAGAGTATGCTTTCAGAAAGCTATGAACTCTCTCCTCACCCTTCTCTTCCTCTCTCCCTTCCTCCTCCCCTCCCTCCCTCCCTTTTCCTCCTCTCCTTCTTCCCCTCTATGTCCCTGTCTCTCTCCTACCCCTGTCTCCCTGTCACCTTCTAGAAACAGACTCTCACTATGTTGCCTTGGCTGCCTAGTCTGATCTGGCATAGAGATTCACCTGAATCTACCTCCCTGGTGCTGGGATTAAAGATGTGTACCACACCCAGCCTATGATGTAGCATTTTCAGTGTCAAAATTCTATCTATATGTTCACTTATCATGACCCTTCCTTCTAGAAATGATTCATAACTTTATTTTTCTAATAGTATCTCCTTTGCCTTTATTTATAATTCTGTATGTTCTCTCCAAGTCATAAATTTCTTTGGCTTCATATTAAATTAAGGCAAATAGCCAATATTTCCAAATTTACTTAATTAATTTTTTGTATACTTCATACTATAGCTGATACCCTTTTCAAAAGTTTAGTTGATTTTCCTTTCATTGTTAAACAGAGTTTGCCATCTGTAATTTGTAAATTATGATACTTATATTTGTTTTTCTAATGCTAATAGCCTTCATTTAAATGTATTACATTTTTTCCAATTTGGGAAAATAGTATTCATGATAGAAAAGAGAGTAATGAGAGAAATGTTGAAGGAATCTAGTTTTGTTTCATATATTCATGGTCATATTTTTTCATCATTTAAAATGTGTAATTGTTTTGCAATATATGTATGTATCAGATGGAACACTATTTTTTTTCCCAAACTCGCTTCTAAAATGAGCATGAATTGTTATTCTGTAAAAATTTGATGTCAATTAAAGTTATCATTTAATTTTGTGTTTTGAGCATTAAATAAAATTTGTAGTCATATTTGCACTTCTTCAACTTATTTCATATATATGTTGCAATTTATATGCACTGTAAATTGTACATTTTCAATTATAATTTATATATTTGAGGTTTATTTTTTGTATAAAAAATCCAAGAATGCATTCCTATATTAGATCTAACATTTTCTCTGTTTTCATTTTTTTCCTGTTTAGTAATCACAAAACCTGTAAGCAATATTTCTCCCTATCTCTCTACCTAGAACACATTGTGTAGCCCAGGCCTGCCTTATACTCTTGGTCCCTGCCTCTACCTCCTAAGTAATGGGGCTGCAGATATGCACCACCATACCCAAGTTTACTTTTTAAAAATATTCTTAATTTGGAGACTTTTGCTTCTTCTCAAGATGAGGTGTCAGTGATCATATTTACCCACTCAAATGTAACGATCTGCATAAATATACTTAAAATGACTTCAGACACTGGAGGCACTTGGTTAACTACTCAGCTACCTCCCAGGTCGAGATCTAGAGCTTTGAGTTGGCCCACCCCAACATCTATCCCATCCGTGAACCGCTATGGTATGTAAAGGGACCAGGCAGGCCTGCATAAGCAAGGCTGACACAAGGCAACAATGGGATATCCAGGAGGAGATCTGGTGAGGACCCACCATCCATTGTATAGCAGAAGCCAGAGGCCTCAGACCAGTCCAATAACTCATTGCATATAAAACTGTTTGGGCAAAAGGGTAGACTGAGTGGTACATGGCAGCTTCCAGGGCAAGATTTTTGTTTGTTTCTTTGTTTGTTTGTCTGGGGGAGGTTTCAGAGGCAGAGGACAAATATGGAGGGATGTGGAGATTGAGTGGGATTGGGGCGCATGATGCGAAATTCACAAAGAATCAACAAAAATGTTAAAAAAAGATTCCTCAACTATGAAAACCACCTGAACAAGCCTAAGGTGTGCCAAAGATAGAAATACATTTTTGAGGGACAATTTTATCCCTCAGATAATTTTACAAAGTGGAGGCAGATGAAGAAAGTGAGAACTAGGAAGGAGAGAGAAAGCAGTGGAGAAAAATCAACTTACTCACACCTCGTATGGAAAAAGCAGATTAAGATAAAGACAAGGCATTTGAGCCAAGCAGCTCTACAATCAACTGAGAAATGTCAGCAGCAAAAGGTCCCTGATAATAACATGCTGCAAAAGCCAGAAGCTCCATGCTCAGAAAATACTGGTGAAGAGGACATCACTGAGTTTGTTGCTTCATACAACCAGGGAGAGAGAAGTTGCCAACAGTCCTACCCAGCTGGCTAGAAGGGCACACTCATTGCTACAATCAGGCTACATGTGTTACATAACCAACCACTTTCTGAATGGTTATGATGCCCACTCTACAAAACTTAACTTGTGCCTGATAATGTTAACTGGGCCAAAACTCCATGGCTTGATGGGTCAAAGGCCTAGGAAGACCCTAATACCATTATTCTGCCGCATGGATTAAATTGTCCCCCAAATTTTCATCTGCATAAATAAGACCTGCACCAGATTAGCCAACAAAAATTCCCAGCAAGGATGGGGAGGGCCTCGTGGAGTCCCACCTCTAGCTGAAGACCTATTGGCTGCGAGAGTCAGTTCCCTTTGGGGAAGTGGTCTCTGAGAGAGATACCTGTGCTCCAAGTGATGTCTACTCATGCACATACAGGCAACACTAAGTGTATTCAGTGAACTGGAAAAAAACACACACGCATGAAGTTGTGAGGTAAAAATAATACAGATCCAAAATAATAATACAGAAACTGTAATATTGGCTAACTCTTACATCTTAATTTAACCCATCTCCATTGATCTGTGTATCACCACGAGGTGGTGGCCTACCAGCAAAGGTACAGCACGTCTATCTCTGGTGGCAGATCCATGGCATCCCCTGACTCTGCCTTATTCCTCCCAGCATTCAGTCCAGTTTTCCCTGCCTACCTAAGTTCTCCCCTATCAGGCCAAGGCAGTTTCTTTATTCATTAACCAATACAGGCAACACATAGACAGAAGAACCTCCCACACCAGAGGTGACTGATTGGCTATAAACAAAATATATGCATGTATAAAATTTTCAGGCAATGAAAATGAGCAATTGACTCCTCATGTCTGGATATTGGCATTTTGACGTCACTTTAACGTCTGTTTTATAAAACCCTGTGGAGTGTACTTGAGTGAATTCTTGTCTGTGGTGTCAGCTCTTCTCTGAAATACAAAATATTCTCAGTATCCAGAAGTCACCTATGTGCAGTGTCTCATCATCCTGCTTTTACAAAATAAATCACATCTTAGATGCTTAGAGTACACTCTGTTGGTCCTGTCACTGGAGAAGATGAAGCAATGCCCACTGAGGAAAAGCACATCCTGTTGATATCAGTGGGTACAACACAAGTCTAAGAGATGAATGCAAGCCTTGCAGTTCCATAAGAAATAAAAAGGTATCCCTATTCTAATTGGGAAATTATACCTGAAGCCAAATATTTTTTAAAAATCAAATTTTTAGTGTGTTTAAATCCTCAAAAGAATTTTGCAAAATAATATTTCATTATACCTTATTATTTCTGGAAATCTTATATAAATTAAATCTCAGGTTATAAGTGAAATATCAATTAACATAAGAATCAATTTAATGGTAATTTAAATAGCTAACTGTTATAATTTTTGCATAATGATGTGGCCTCTGGGCTTGAAGTCCTAATCATGTCTAATTAATTTAAAGGATGTTACTTTTTATTATCACTGAAATTTCTGACAGGTGATAAAACATTTAGGGTAGCCATCACAAACTTTTTACATCAGCTGCACTGTAAGTTGACAAGTCATTGATCATCCCTTTGAAAATGGACATTTAGGGGGAAAAAGGAAAAGAAAAAAATGTTAAGAACATTTTTAAAGTATTGCACAGAACTGCCATTTCACCGCCAAAATGAAAGTAATTCTGTTCACTAAAATAATGAAAGAGTTGACACTTTATTTTAAAGATCTCAATAGCTATAATCAACCTTCACAGGGAATAATCGATTTCAATTTCAGAAAAAAAATTATTCTACAACCTCTTGAGTTTCTGTAGTATCTATACCGCCAGAAACATTGACACACTCTCCACTGCTGGTATTTGAAAAAGCTTGATCTTTGGGAGTTCAGACAGCAAAGCAATGCAACTGCAAGAGGATTAGCTAGAGGATCTGTCCTTTCTCTAAAATGGAACACTAAAGTACCTACTATTTAAAGCATTTGCAGAAATGTAAAATAATGTGAAGGAAATTATTCTTCAGAGATTATAGATTCTGCACCTGTACAGAAACCAAACCGAAGGCGCAGGAAGTTGAGACAGATGAGCAGAAAGCAGATACAGGGTAACACGCAGTCCAAGCAATGATGGAGAGTGGAAGACTCCAGCCAGCGTGACCCCAAGATCCACACTACAGTTCTGTTCTTTTAAAGGGAAAGAAAAGAATTATTCTACAAATCCCCAGGAGGGATTTTATGTAAGATAAGTACATTCAGGAAACAGAGTGAGCAAGAAGTAGCTCTAATCTGAAGGTCAGTCTGCCAGGCAGCATTTGTTAGGATAAGGACACAACCTGGAAGGGAGGAGAGATGAAGGCAGCTGTACAAAGAGGCGGCGTGTGAGAGCAGCTGGAAATCTGGGCTGTGCTCTGGCTATGGGGCTTCAGGCATGTTCTTCAACCTCTTTCTGTTCCAGTTACCTGCTCTGTAAGACGTGAATGATAACAACACCTACTCAGGTGGTACAAGGAATTAAAAGACTCGTTATTCATAAAGTATTCAGGATAGCACTGGGCACATGATAAGATATAAATACACAATATGTAATAATATTGTAACAATATAGTAACAATGCTTTCTATATTTATGTGTTAGCTAGTCTATTTAGTACAGCCCCGAAATTTCTTGAGTTCCCACTTGAAATCTGTAATAAAGCAATGCTTTAAAACCATCAAAGAAATCCTTATTCAAACTTGTGGTCACAAATGATCCCCATGGATGTTACCAAGTCTGTCATGATGCTTGAAAGAAGCAGAAAAATAAGTGACAGTGGAGACAAATCAAAAATCCTGGACAGATATCAGAAATCCATGGATCACCTACCATTAAGAGACACTAAAACACACGGACGGACATACAGACAGACAGACAGACAGACACACACACACACACACACACACACATATGCCTTTCAGGGTGAACCTATGCAAACTTTGCATAAAACATTCCTCACTTCCAGCTGTTTGGTTTTGGACAAGCTACTTCATCTGTCTAACATTTAGTTTCTTCATTCATCAAAGAGGGATGATGTCACAGTCCATTTGTGCTGTCATAAGAAAATATCACAGAACGAGTAATATATAGCAATCCATATCACCTCAGTGCTGGGGTCATTAAAGCCATGATCAAAGTTCTCGTAGCTTTGGTTGCTGGGGATAGCTTAGTCTCTCCTGAAATGTTAGTGCCCTGTCACTGTGTCTTCATGTGGCAGATGGAATGGAAATGTGCTAAGGGCTTGACTTATTCACCCCCTCACATTTTGTGGGTTTCAATTAATTATTGCCCAAGCCAGCTATCTTTAATATATCTATTTTAATAAGGGTAAGGAATACAATACCAGACCCTGGATCCCGCGTGTGTATCAACCATGATCCGCAGAGAGCGCTTCCCACGTGAACCCACCCAAAACCCAGCCCAGCTTGACCGGGAGTCTTAAAATCACCCACAGGGCGTTGGGCACCACATGTGGGTTTCAATTAATTATTGCCCAAGCCAGCTATCTTTAATATATCTATTTTAATAAGGGTAAAGAATACAATACCAGACCCTGGATCCCGTGTGTGTATCAACCATGATCTGCAGAGAGAGCTTCCCACGTGAACCCAGCCTTTTATAGCTAATTGGGACCTGATGGTCCAACCCCGAATAATTAGCTAATGGCTAATGAGGGGCGGAATAATTAGCTAATGGCTAATGGCGGGATGTGGCTATTAGCCTGATAGGCTAAAAGCATTCCCCATCAACTTTTACTAAGTATTAACTCATCCAAGAGCAGGTGCTCTCATGACCTACTCCCCTATCAAAAGAGGAGAAAAGCAAGGCTCATGCTCGATTCTCTTTCTTCTTATTATTTTGCCCTGGTTCCCAGCACAAGCATTGGTCACACCCTAATTTTATCTCTTTGTAATGTCCTAAGAGACATATCCAGAAATGTGCCACCTACATTATTCTAAACCATGTTGAAGTTGACAATCAACATTACCTATGACAAGTACACCCTTTGTCAATTTGACAGGCAAACACCTCTCTTTAAGTCAGGAAATTATATCTGTGGTCCTCAAAGGCTCCTGGCTGTTTCATAATGGAAGTAAAATGCATTTAGTTTGGTTTCTAAAGTCAAAAAAACCTAACATTTCCAAAACTATTCAACACTGTAAATATAGTATTTTCTGATGTTCAAATCATTTCTTAACTATGAATATTGTAAAGTCAATCCAGTAACTGAGCTGGAGAGGTGGCATGGCAATTCAGAGCACCTCTTTGCTCTGACAGAGTATATGACTTTAATTCCCAGCACCTCAAAATGGCTCACAAAAAATTCTCCAGTTCCAGAGAATCTAACACAGCAAGTTCTGATGCCTCCCTGGATACTAAGCACACATGGAATGCAGAGATAAACATGCAGGAAAAAAATTCACAGACATAAAACAAAAAAATCTATTTTAAAAATAAAAAATAATAATACAAGTTATGCATTTCCAATATACAATAATATAGGGGGGAAATTTCTATTCCAAGATGGAGCAATTGGTATGCAGTAAAGAAAGACTGTACCACAGCAAGGGAAGAGAAAATACCAAATTCCATAATTCCCTGTACAACATATGAGGCACATGACAGAATCTTGGCCAGCTCCCCTTACCTGCATCATTGCTGCCTGCAATAGGCACAGCCTCTCTTGTAAATTCAGCTCTTCTCTATGACTGCAGCTTTCCTTAACAATTGCCTCACAGTTTTGACATCTCCAACATCATGGGATCTTCACTACGATTTGGGTTCCCCTCCTCAGCTGCATGCAATGGCATCATTTAAGTTATCATGATATGGGCAGAATGAAGCCAAACTGTTTACCAGAATAAAACACAAGAAACTTCTAGGCCAGCTCCCGGTAGGTTTTGTTCCCTCCTGAAACCCCATGAGCAAGGCCTCCAGTATTTGCAATTCTCTCATCCTTAAATCTTTCCTTAGAACTAAGTGCAGCTAACCACAGTCTATGGCCTTCATGATCTACAGCTCCAAGCTCTCCAATGCTCTTCCCAATACCAGTCCCAAATGCCTATCAATCATATAGGCAAGATGGTCACATTGAGCCTGGTGGTGGTGGTGCATGCTTTGAATCCCAGCACTTGGCAGAGGCAGGCAGATCTCTGTGTGTTCGAGGCTAGCCTGGTCTATAAGAGCGAGTTCCAGGACAGGTTTCAAAACTACAGAGAAACCCTGTCTTGAAAAACAAACAAACAAACAAACAAACAAAATGGTCACATTGGCACCCCACTCCTGGTATTTACTTTCTAGGTGTTACGTTCATAGGTAATAAAACAGAATATCCAACAAAAGGTCAGAAGGGTTTGCTATGGCTCACAGTTTAAGGTCGCCATCCATCATGGCAAAGAAGACAGTGACAGACAGGTATGTGAAGATGCCAGGTCACATGGGGTCTACAATCAGGAAACAAAGAAATGACTATCACCTCTCAGATCTTTTTCTCCTTCTCGCTCAATATTATGCTGAAGCCCATGACTTAGTAGGGTTCACATTTATGGTATGTGTTTCCAATATTACCAGAAATGTGGACCATTGCTGGTTACTAGCTGGAGAAATTGGGGTCCCCGTTTGGAGTTTTTCGGTTCACTAGTAAAATAATTGAAGAACAGACTCAAGTGGAATTTGAAAACAATTTAATAAGAATTAAAAAAAATCCTCAGAGTTGGAAAGCTGTAAATTTTAGCAGCCACCTGGAAGAGAATGGAGGGGAGAAGGGCAAGAGTCATTCTGCTTTAATTAAGCAGGGATGGAGTTCAGACACTTGGTGGACATGGTAGAGAGGAGGATTTGGGGGACAAAAGTTTCTCCAGCGAAAGAAAGTCTGGGTATCATTAAAAAAAAAAGCATACTTGGGTAGCATGTGAAAGAACGAGAAAAAAGAAAAGGGAAATCAATACCTTTCTGAGTCTTGACCCAGCAAACTTCATGGCAGCTTATAGAGACTGAGTTAGGTGATGGAGATTCTGCAAAAGAAAAGTATGGGATCTCATTAAGGAAATAATGAATCTGTCTGTGTCTTTAGAAAGGCTTAAAGTAAGGTTGCCTTCCTAGGGGTAGTCCTTCCTTCCTGGAGCATGGTTCCAGGTGAAATGCCCAAGTGAAATGTTAAGTCTTCAGCTAAGCCAGGTGTTCTATTCTCTTGAGTGGGACATCTCCCTTCCTGGGTTTTATGGCTACTCTAACAAATGTGTGAATGACCTCACAAACAGGCCCAACGATTTGTCACCTAGATGACTCTCAATCTCATCAAACTGGCAGTCATGATAAACCATCAAATACCTACAACAAGAAACAGTTGCAACCCAACCATGAGGGAAAATAATAAGTGGTGGTCCTTTGAATCTTGATCATGTCAGAGGACGAGGTCACTCTCTCAGATACAATAAGACAGGCATCAAGGGAGCCTCGCAGAGTATGGCCACCTCCATTACTATAAAATCAGGATATGTATAAAGCAAATTAAAGAGTAACTAGGGAAGTATTAAAAACTGTTAGGAAACATGCTTTTTGTGAATTAAAGTGCCATATATGGGTGGCTGACGTTGTTCCTCGAGTTGTAGGTTAATAAATGAAAAGTCCTGGGCTGGGTGTGGAATATCTCCTTATGAGTTGTTAGTCTGGGATGCCACAGAGTTTCTACCTCCCCCTCAAATAATACAGGCCCATTGTCACTACATTTTAATTGCCCACTAAATTAAATGCCAAGTTCTTATTGCTGAAGATACCACACACTGGATTGGAGAATATGGAAACATTAAGTTGAAACTGAGCTGCAATGCTGAAAGACTCCCTGTAATTTGCAGGAGAAGAAAGTCATAAATGGTCTTACCCAGCTGTGGAGCCTTTATGTTCAATACCAACCATCGAGGAAAAATGCGACCTCTGGTAAACAGGAATGGTAAATAGAAATGACTGTGATGGAGTAATCAACTCCAACTGTGTTCTGCTTGGATTTGAGACATTTGCCATTGGAAATCATTCGTAGCACTGTGAGCCTCATAGAATTTGTGATTGGGGAAGTCATGGGCCCTCATAAAGAATATTAAATGAAGCTTTCTAAATGTCCAAACTAGCAAACTCTTCTCTAAATATTTCTGGTTTTGCCTATAGATTAGTGAAGTGCTTAGCCATGGTCAGAAAGGCTTCTTTTTTTCAGTGGGCAATACCAACCACCTTCCCCCACCTCCCTTTCTCTCTCTCTCTCTCTCTCTCTCTCTCTCTCTCTCTCTCTCTCTCTCTCTCTCTCTCTGTGTGTGTGTGTGTGTGTGTGTGTGTGAGAGAGAGAGAGAGAGAAAGAGAGAGAGACAGAGAGAGACAGAGAGACAGACAAGGTAGGTAGGTATTTCTGGACAAATATATGATTTTAATTGCATATAGGCTAGCAAAATGTTTAGAAAATCATGGGATGACATATCTCACAGGAACATGATACAAAGAAAGTTGCTACAAAAATCCATTAATAACTCAGGTTTAATATGGGTATTCAATAATCATTTATGAATTATTATAAAACATAAAGAAAACTTTGGCTAGAATAATAAAGCTGAAATGGCTATCTTTTTGTTTGACATGCATATTTACAATATTTAAGAGAAAAGTACATGTACATAAAAACACATATGATAGAATTTTCTCTTAGGAAAGCCATAGACTGCACAAAAAGATACTGTGATGGTGTTTCCGAGTAATAATTTATTTCCATGCATGAATGATTCATTTCAGAATGCCAAGTAACTCGAAGAGGGATAAAGTAACTCATTATACCAGACTTTATATACTAGTAGTGAATTGCTGTATCAGTGCTTAACGTGATTTATATATTGTGAAGTTCTTTCTCCAAGTTCAGAGAAACTCTTAACTACAGAGACTCTTAAAGAGTAAGCGACTATTGAGTGCTCATCCCTAAATGGGATGTCCATACTAGTCTCTTCAACTCTCACAGAGCATCGGTGGAAGATGGAGTGGAAAGGATGTTAGAATCCTGTGAAACTGAGTCTGCTGAATACATCACGGCTACTGCACACAAGAACTCTTCGAGACAGTGGTTACTTGCCTAAGAGCTGTCCAAGTCCAAGACTGGGTTTGTTGCTATTTCAGCAGGGATGTGGGAAGGGACTGATGAGAATCCACCTCTCCCTGAGGTTCTCCAGGCTATGGTTGCTGGGATATAAGTGAGCATATTACCCCATGGTGTAGCCACTGTTGTACTGTCCTTGTTTATAAACCCCTGGCATGTAAGCAGCTCTAATTGCATGCAATGGCTCACACACAAAGATATGAACATATGAGGGTAACAGGAGACTTACTGGGAAGGAGAAGGAATTCACTTGGGGTGGTGCATTATGAAAGGGAATGAAGGAGAATACTATAAAGGTGTTTGTCTGTCTGTCTGTCTGTGTGTGTGTGTTTGTAAAACTGAAATAACAAATAAAATTGGAAGAATAATCAGAAGCAAAAATAAATTCCAGTTCACAATGCTATATGTAAAAAACATGCTTCCGAGCAATGTGAGGGGGTCAAGTTAAAGAATGACTTCCTTGAGTTAGAGATAAAGTAGAAGCCACTGCAGACAAAACAACAAAACCTAGGCTGAGAATATTTCACTCAAGATAGCGAATGCTTGACCTGAGAGCTCCTATCACCCTCTTCAAGGACTTGGGCAGGAAGTTTAATGAGCCTTGTTTCAAAATAATTCTAACTATAGCCTCCCTGATGACCACTATCATTCAACTACTTGTCAAACTAACAGGGTATAACCAGACCTGAAGGAAAACCAAAGTGGAGAGTCAAGGCAGACAGTGGCTAAGACTGAGACGTGCCTGCTGGGAAACACCCTAGCCCCTACTGGAGCATCACCCCCATCTCCACCACCTCCACAGCATCAGGGTCACTGTGCTGGGCAATGCATTTCCTGACTGCTTGACAGAGAAGGAAAGCGGATGCTAAAATGGACTCCAGGCCTGCGGTACAAGGCAGCTATGAGGTACACAGAGAAGATCAAAACCTTTCCAATTGTCCCAGAGATGGTAGTTGGCCCTCAGTGGACTGCCAGTCTTCACTGGTCTGGCAATAACTTAGGATTTCAATTGTTCTTGTTACAACAGTTTTCAAAACTGTTAGTTTTCTAAAGTTGCTGTTAAAAAGAATTTATATGGGGAACTTATAAAAGCTCCAACTCTTATATCATATCTCAGATTGTTTGGATGTTAATAGAGGGAGCCTGGCATCTGGTTTTTCTTTTCATCTTCAGGGAACTCCTATGTGCAGAAGAGTTGCACATGCATTCTAAAGTTCTACGTGCTGCTGGTTCAGCATCCTTGTGATCTGTCTTCCTCTTTATGCAAGAACTAAGCTCATTTTCCAAATATCCTGCAGAAGCTCACCATCATCTCCAGGCACTGAAGATTCTAGAACCCACAAAACAGGAAGCGGTGTTGGGAGTCTCATATTCTTAGGCGATATCAATGAATTTTATCTTTGAGAAATTCTGATGACCGTGATAACAGTCAAATATCTTTGGAGACCTTTAGCAGTTGAAATCTGTGATGGTAGGGAAGAGTCAGTTGTCTTTGGGAAATGGCTCTTCTTCTTTGGGATTAATGACCTTACATCAGTGCGCACATGAGCAACCTTCATTGAATCCAGTGGGTTATGGAAAGAGGACATGAATTTGGGAGGATATGGTAGGTGTCTGGGTGTATGGGTGGAGTTGGATGAGAATAGGGGTTTGATATAACTAAAATGCATTGTATATATGCAACAAATGCTCAAAGAATAAAGTTCATGTGTTCTATTGCTACCCAGCCTAGCTCATCTAATATATTTTGCTGTATTTCCTCTGCTTTGCTCTCTTTCAGGAACCTGAAGGTCCAGCAATTCCAAACTTAGTAAATTCTAAATTTACTAGCTCACTAGTTTCCCCTCCACTGTCCCTAGACAACACACTAACTCCTCTCAGCCTTTACTCCTCCTCTGTAAAATGGGGACATAATATATATTCTCAGGGTTGTTTGACGTTTAGCTCTGGGTTTGTCCAAAGGAAATCTTAAATACTCATGCATTAATTAATTCTACAGCCTGAAAAAAGTAAAGAGGCTGGGCAGAGCTAGATGTCCAATACTAAATAAATACTGATGGCAGAGCCACTGCCCGAAGCCAGGAATGACAATCTTACGACACTAGAGTGAGCATATTTGCAATATGAAAAATTGTGTTGGGGGGGAGAATTTGCCATACTCTTAGGATTTCACAGGCCACCCATCAAATGCACTAAAGAAAAAATATAATCCTACCAAAAAATAGGATGCCTGATCTCCTTAGCTGCAAGGCAGCTTATTCAAGAGTGAAGTTTTAAGACTGAATAAATAAATTCCCATATTAAACACTGGGTTAAATACAATCTCTGGCCTAAAGGTCTTTGCAATCTAAAGGAAACAGCATACACAGATGGACACTTGGGAAAGGAGGAATTTATAAAGTTATTTTCTAAAGCTTTGTTATTTTTCTCACTGTGTCCAGCATTAGTCACTGATAAGGAGCAGAGAAAAGGGCCAAGGGAAATTTGCTTCCACCCTTAAGGATCTCAACTATGTGGTTCATTTCATAGGACACTTACCGTGTCTACTCTTTGATTTACCTTAATAAATCAGGGCTTCTTGTTAATAAAAGTGGTGATTAGGATGATGATGGAGATGGTGATGATAATGGATGGATACTAGTGGAGAGCCGATAACTTTTGAGCGCATGACATGTGCTTTAAATATCTAATATAATATCCCAAGCCTCAGTGGCTAATTAATATTAGCTTTGATTTGTCAGACAAGAAATGGAAAACAAAGGTAGCTTGCCTATTTCCTCCTATTAGTCTTGCAATTCTGTGTCCTAAGTACTGTTTTCAGGTATGATGCATCTAGAGATAAGGCTTCCCCCACCGCTTTGGGAAAAGGCACAATCACCAGAGGAAATCTCTTCCCTGAGGTGTGGAGTCCCGATTCTAGCCAAAGGCACAGGTCTGTCCACTGGCCTCATGTGCTACAGTTCCCACCGTAGCCCAGGTAGGAGTCTTCTTCCCAACACCTTTCAACCTCATCACACGCACATCTGCGCAGAACAAAGGCAGATCCCCGACCCTTTGGGATATAATTTTCAGTTAGACTGCAGTATTGGCTTGAAGCTGCTCAAGAATAATAAGTAAATTAAAACCAGTAATAATTCATTTCTTCTCTTAATAACTGATGAAAAATGACGTCTGAAAAAAGATAGTTCTGTGAAGCTAAGATAGGAAAACCACAGCATCTTGCTTGCTTTGTCATGGGTTCTGTGATGCTCTTCTCTGAGAAACCTGTCATTGTGGAAATGGTCACTAAAGGATAATTCTTTCAAATGAATTAATTTCAGAGTAGTTTGATCACACTGCCTTTTCTAGGTATTATGTAGGAAGTACAAGATGAATATACTGTTTCTTATAAACAGTATAGAATTTGGTGACAGAATGTACTTATATCATTAGCCACAGCCAATCTGGTAACCTCTCTGTTCCTGGACAATGTCCATAATGTACAATGAAGAAAATATTTTTTTCCAAAGGAAGAATCTTTCTTTGTTATTAATAGCAACATAGCATCAATTAGAGAGGAGAAAATATTTTATCTTTAAAATATAACCATGACTTATTCTTATAAACTAGAAAAAAACACATTGTAGCCAGAAGGGCAAAATATTTTCTTTTTTGTGAATATCCAAAGGAATCAAAATGAAAACAATGGGCACATGCTATAAGGCAGGAAGAAATAAAAAAGAATTGGCAACACAATCTACTAATATTCAGGCAGCCTTTAATATGTCAACATTTGATGGGAATGTTATAGAGAAAATGAACATGAGCTAGTACTTGGACCACAAACTCCTATTAGCAAACCTGACACCTACCCACAGGAGCATGTGGGATCACGGCCACTGAGGAATGCCCACTTTATGACGTCAGACCACAGTGTTCCACAGTAAACTGGCACGGGAAAGACAGCTTCCTCAATCACCATACTGCGATTTCTCGGGATTATTTACCCTCCTTTTTTTTTTTTTTTTTTTTTTGGTTTTTTGAGACAGGGTTTCTCTGTGGCTTTGGAGCCTGTCTTGGAACTAGCTCTTGTAGACCAGGTTGGTCTCGTACTCACAGAGATCCGCCTGCCTCTGCCTCCTGAGTGCTGGGATTAAAGGTGTGTGCCACCACTGCCCGGCCTCTCCATTTATTTAGACAAAAGAGCACAAGCTCCAGCAACAGCATGACTGAGACAGCCCTCAGGAAGACAACTTTACTTCAAAATGAAAATCACTGCAAAAACCAAAACAGGAACAGAAGAGTGTAACTGGACAGCCTCAGCTCCTCCTGTCTGTCTTTTTTCTGTTGGATTATTTGTTGTGTAAATTTTAACTGTTTATTGTCATGATATATGCATCACACACAGGAGCAAACTCTGTTTCTGTTTGTTAAGATAGCAAAATATTGACTTTCCCTTATTTTCTGGGAGTATTTAGAAGAATCTCCATGACTTATAACAGTATTAATCACGGATCATGATGAGGTCTGCATCTTCTCAACAGAGGAAGGATCTTGAAGCCATAGTTTACGATCTGACTGGATCTGGAGATCTTTACAAGAAAGGAACCTTAGCCAGATCCTGCTCCATCCACTGCATATCAGAATTCCAGCCTCTACTATTTCAATGGTTTGTGAAACTAGGTTTCTGTGTTAATCTAGAAGTCTTTTAAAACCGCCTGCCAGTTCTTCTTGTCTACCATTTATTGACTTTACTCTTAGCTTTGTGCTTACTTCTGTCTGTCTGTTTTTGCCCAAAGAGGAATGATCATATTTCATGAAAACATGCCCATCTATAAACCTGTTAAAATGTTCACCATCACTAAGAACAAATAAGAACAGGCTATGTATTTGTCTCTATTTGAATTTTACCTCTTTGACTGTTGGAATTGTGATTCTCTGACTTTTACTCAGTTCAGCTCTCTTGCACGAGGAAGATGAGATCCTTGGTTTCCCCCGGATACAATTTGTTTTGATGAGCCATAATAGTCTCTATATTTACATATAATAGTCTGTTCTATTGTAATCTAATGACTATATGTGTGTGTATGTATATATATACACATATATATATATATATTATAGATTAGCAACTTTTTAGCCCTGCCATGACATTTAAAAGCTATTCTTGCAATTGTTCCATTAACTCCTTTATGACCCCAACTTTATCTCAAATGACAAAATGAACAAAATGCATGGAGGAAATGGTGAGAAATGTGTACAAAGGTTTGAAGCAGCAAAGCAGATAAACTCATTTGTCTAAGAAGCTAAGTCTGCACTTGTGTGCACATAAGGTGGGGATGAGCAATAATGAGATAAGCCTATTGTTTAGAAAACAATATACGGAGATATAATATATTCCATGAAGGAATCTTGGTTGAAAACTTGCATCTAAAGCAACTAGATCCTAGACACTTTCTCTCCCCAAAAGAGTAAGGTCGCTAAAGCTCCCATCTGAGGAAACAGATATGTGCAGATTAGCCCTTTTCTGGTTGAAGGTGTGGTGTAGAAATATCAGAGCTGGGGGAGTTATCAGGAAAACGAAATAGCTAACCAATCGCTTGTATGCTAACTTGCAAGAACACTAGCCACCTTGCCTTTTGTCCTGGATCCACAACCATGCTCATCACTGTCCTCAAGTGAACCATTACAGGACACCTCTTTGGGTAAACTGATTTGCCCAAATGAAAGTACCTATGCATAACTGTCCCAGCAGTTTACATTGAGCCTCTGTCCGATGACACCAATATCCACCTCTAAGTCCCAATTTTATGCTTCATTATTAATTAAACATTTGACAAAAGACAAAAATCAATGCATAAGAAGAAATAGAAAGTGTGGAAAACAGAAGGCAGGGAAGATTACTGAGAAGTTCAGAGTGCTGGTTACTCTTCCAGAGAACCCAAGTCTAGTGCCCAGTACTCATATCAGGGGCCACATCACTGCTGTTAACTACAGTTCTAGGGAGTCTGATGGCATGGTGAGTGTGAGCCCACACACACACACACACACACACACACACACACACACACACACACAAACGATATGGGATTCTCCTCTATATGCTGTGAATACCATTGGTTAATAAAGAAACTGCTTTGGGCCTATTGCAGTGCGGAATAGGGCAAGGAGGAAATCCAAGAAGATAGAAGAGGGGAGAGTAAGCAGAATCAAAGAGACACCATGTAGCCACCTGAGCAGAAAGATGCTCACGCTTAAATACCCATAAACCACAAGTCTTTTGGTAAAATAAAAAATAATGGAAATTGGTTAATTTAAGATATAAAAGCTAACTAGCAATATGCTTAAGTGATTGGTTAAGAAGTGTTTTTTTGTTTTGGTTTGGTTTTTTGTTTGTTTGTTTCTCTGTAACTTTGGAGCCCGTCCTGGAACTAGTTCCAGGCTGGCCTGGAACTCACAGAGATCTGCCTGCCTCTGCCTCCCAAGAGCTGGGATTTAAGGCATGCACCACCACCCAGCTCAATAAGTGTTTTAATTAATACAGTTTCTGTGTAGTTATTTCAAGTCTGGGTGGCCAGAAACACACAACCAGCCTCCATCAACACACACCCATGCACTCACAAACCAACAAATAGAAAAAAATACTTTGAAAAGGAACGTAGAAAATAGGAGTAAAGGGAAATGTCAAAAGAAATTACCCAGCAGTTTCAAAGAAAGGTAAGGTTCTGCATTGCTGGAATAAAAGTCAGAAGGTTTAGAGTGGGGGCACTCAAGAATGCAGAATGAGGTTTTGAGACTAACAAGCTCACAAACACAAAGAATAATAGAAAATTTGGAAAATAAATAGATAAATCTCTAAGAACGTAAAGCAGAAAAAATAGATTCTTTTTAAGGTTTAAAGTATAAACTTTCAGGATCATTTAAGACATTGAACATTGATAGAATCAGAGAACAGCAACACCAGAACAAGAATAAAAGGACAAAAATCGAGAAGTTAGTTCTAGGGCTTGGGTGAGAACTTTCCAGATGAAAAGCTGCAGAGAGCACTCTTCACAGCGGGCGTGAACACGTGAACAAAGTACACACAGCCACTGAGTCACGCTGTGACGTTTAGAGCACTAAGTCTAGAAAGAATTGTAAACGCTTATAATAAGAAAACTAAAAGTAATTTCCTGGTGGGGGGGAAAGACACAAAAATTAATAAGAACTAGATTGGAGGGCTGGAGAGATGGTTGAGTGGTTGGTTAAGAGTTCAGTTCTCAGCACGCATTCCCAAAACTCCAGTTCCAGGTGATCTGACATCCTCTTCTGACCTCTGTGGGTACCAGGCACACATGTAGTATACAAACACATAGGGCAAAAATACTACTATGCATTAAATAAATATTCAAAAGGAAAATGCTTCCATAATGGTGAAGAAAAAATATTTCTATTTCAGAATTCTTTTCCCATGCACCATCAAATGTGAGAATGAAAATAAGTGTATTTTACATGATATAAAGTATATGCTAATTTTCATAGCATTCATTCAAAAGAACACCTACTAAAGTATATTCTCCAGAGAAGACAAGGGCAAAAGGAGGCAGAGTGAGCATGAGAAAAGAAATGCACACATATCACGAAATATGATTTCATTGTGAAATCTGTCTGCACATCTCTATGAATCCATCATAACAAACACATTTGCATGATATTGACCAAAATTTCATGTAACTCTTATAAGAAAGCAGGTAAAAATATGAATGAAATAGTTTGAAAACAAAGAGGGGGCAAATATGAACCTTCCTACCAAGATGTATAAAATAATTTGTAAACCTAAAAGAAGTAGTCATTTTCAGGATTACAAGAGAAATTCTAAAAGGAAGAGAAGAACATTAAAACAAATACACTTTGAGATAAGAGTCGATGTTGAGAGGAATGGCAAGCTTTTCATTAACAGTCCTGAAGGAAAAATTTCGCTATTTATTGCCAGTCATAGCTACAAGTAATCTCATTCAATAGTGAGATCATAGGAAAAAAGAAACAATGCCCTTAATCTCATGTGGCATTTTTAATTAAGATATTTTAATACTTGATATAGTATTATTGTTATCAAGGCCAAGAAACTATGCTGTCTATTTTGTTTTTCTTAAGATTGTCTTCAAGTTTCTAGTAAATCCAATAAAAGTGAAGATTGCAAAGATTGATGAAAAACATAATCTTTGACCATTTTTAGATGACAGTTTTATCTGTGTGGAAATTCTTCAGAAACTAATTAATTGGGCAAATAAAGTAGATAATCAAAATTTATGGATTAGATGCCAGGACACGGAATATTTTTCTGTCTCGGGGTTTAAATGCTTGCTGTCTCTTTTGCCAGGCTGGAACTTCTCTCAAGGTTTTTTTCTTCACCTGCAAAGCCACACTTCTGCTCAGAGCGATTGTCATGTGGCTTTTCCTGCCGAGATGGGAATAAACTTCTCTTCGCTGGGCGTCTTAGTCAGTGTTCTATCACTGTGATGAGACACCATGACCACAGCAACTCTCACAAGGAAAACATGGAATTGAGGTTGGCTTACAACCTTTCAGACCTTTGATCCATTACCATCATGGTGGGAAGCATGGCAGCACACGGGCAGACATGATGCTGGAGTAGGAGCTCAGAGTCCAACATCAGGATCCTCCGTATCCACAGGCGGCACCAAGACAGAGGGTCACGGGACCTGGTGTGAGCATTCAAACCTCCAAAGCCCACCCCTAGTGATGCACTTCCTCCAAAAAAGCCACACCTATTCCTACAAAGCCATACCTCCGAATCCCTGTCAGGTAGCACCACCCCCTAATAACCATGCATTCAAATCTATGCCTACGGAGGCCATTCTTCTTCAAACCACACCACCCAGACACAGTGCCCGCTGCAGATTTGAGAAAGTTTTCTCGTTAGTCAGTTCAGAATGGTGAATTGATAAGTTTATTTGGGTTATGTACCAGACAAGGGGTGGAGGTTCACTTAGAGAAGCGTGGTGGCTCAAAGGCTACTGTGTCCATCCAAAGTCCACTAAAGACATGGGTGACACCTCCTGGAAGCTACACCCACATAGAAATCTTCTTTAACTTTTCCAAATCTCAGCAGCTAGGTTTGTTGGCTAAATATCATTGGGGTGACACTTGTAATTTCTTAGGAGTCCTTGTAACTGTTTATGGGTTTCACTTCTCTACAGGGTGGAGTGTTGGGACACATTGGAGACCTTGTATTTGCATTTTCATTGTCACTTTCTTTTCTTTCCTTCATTCTTT
>JAQHUG010000057.1:4611482-4623097 GCA_028555095.1 Dicrostonyx torquatus | reverse complement strand
ACAAACAAACAAAGAATAAACAAAAAGAACGTTTAATAATAAATAAAATACATAGATTAGATATTCTCTGAGAAATATAAATATTTATTGCCAGGCTACTTTTATTTTGTTCCATGTGCTCCTTGGTTACACCAAGATTTTTCTTTTTTCCAACTGGTACAGGAAATTTCCTTGTTTGGATCACTGGAGGTTCAAATGAGGGCGTGTAAGAGGAGAGGATGAGAAGAGTCAGGAGAAAGGTTCATCATAAGTATGAGAACGGACAAATTGAACGAGGAGATAACTGTCCATGAGACGTAATCCTCACTGGCATTTGAAGAAAATAAAGTGACAGCGTCCTCAAGATTGCTACCTGAGGATAGAAAATGAGCGCTTAGCCATTGATTTTCCCAAGGCCATTATTACTGTGTTGTGTGACAGACTTTTCTTTGGGAAACACAGCACAGACATATACATGTACACACACACACACACACACACACACATACACACACACACACACACACACACACACACACAGACATACCTACTCAGCCCAGATAAGAACTGGTAAGAGACCAAAGAGCAGATACCACAAAGTCTGAACTGATGAAGCAATATGTTTTCTTGGGGGTTACTTACAGGAGCAGAGATTAGAGATTACTTACAGGAGCAGAAAATTAAAGCTGGGAACCTGGAGCCAGATAGACAGCTTGCAGGCAGCTCAACTGGGTGTAGACGGTTCAGGGAGCCAAGTTGATCTGAGCCTCTTCTAGACAGAGCAGCTGGTTTTTGTTTCTTCTTGGCAGCTGGGCTGGCCTCTGCTTCTTCCAGGTGACTCCTTGACGGATCGGAGAGTGACTCGGAGCATCTTCACCACTCCTAGACCCCTGGGGAGGGAGGGGCTCTAGTGAGTCTGCCCAGTTTCAGGGACTTCCTGGAGGTGAGTCTGCCCAGTATCAGGGACTTCCTGGAGGTGAGTCTGCTCAGTTTCAGGGACTTCCTGGAGGTGAGTCTGCCCAGTTTCAGGGACTTCCTGGAGGTGAGTCTGCCCAGTTTCAGGGACTTCCTGGAGGTGAGTCTGCCCAGTTTCAGGAACTTCCTGGAGGTGAGTCTGCCCAGTTTCAGGGACTTCCTGGAGGTGAGTCTGCCCAGTTTCAGGGACTTCCTGGAGCTATTTCCAGTTGTTTACGTCCCCTCTTTTGGAGCTTTCCTACACAATGGAAAGTTTCACCTTCTCACAGAACAGAGGATCTCTACCTGTGAGTCTAGACCCCTTTTGGGGGTCATATATCAGATATTTATATTACAATCCATAACAGTATCAAAATTATAGTTATGAAGTAGCAATGAAATACCTTTGTGGTTGGAGGTCACCACAACCTTAGGAACTGTATTTAAGGGTTACAGCATTATGAAGATTGAGAACCACAGCCCTAGAAAATTCTTTTGTTTACATATCCTTATAAATGTCCTGACCTAACGTATCCTGCTGTTTCACTTTTCCTTCACATCATATGCCTTAAGAAGTCTGCCTCCAACGTGAAGGAAACGGCTCCAGGACACATCCAAACCTAATTGGGATCAGCGCTTCATTTGTGTCATAGAATAGAAAAGAGAAGTGCAGAGACCTACTGCAGCAGAGACAGCCAGCATGCGGGAGTTCTCTGCAGGTGCAGGGAGCTTAGGTAGAACAAGGTGCAGGTCCATGTATTGCAATATTTGTATTTGCAATACACATAATCTTTTTAAGTTCACCCCGAAAGTTCAAAGATACACAAGGATCTAAGCATGAAATACATAATTTTAAAACAATTTTTTTAAAAAAAATTAGATAATACCCTTACAGAATCCTGAGAAAGGATTTCTTAAATAATACATAGCATGATAAAACAGTACACTGATAAGCTTGATCACATAAACTATCAAATATAATAATAATATATATAATATATGCATATATATAACAAATATGTATAATAAAAAATATAAGCAAAACTATTGCACAAAGAGCACTTTAAGGAACATAAGGAATTAGTCCTTTAAAAATTTAAATCCCTTCCAAATAACAGGCAAAAGTGGGTCCAAGGAAGTAACTGGACAAAGAATACGCACAAAACCGCAAGGAAATATAAACAGCAGCCTAGAGCAACTGATGACAGGAAGCTGTTTGCTAAGCCAAATTTAGCTCTTATGCAGTCATCTTCGAAATCCTCTTGCAAGTCAGATGAGGCCACTGTTACTTAAGGGGACTATCCCGCAAATACTGCCAATCGTTACCACTGAAAGAAAGGGATTTTACAGGTTCCTCTTCTGCAAATTACGCTGTGACCAAAACCAGTATTTCCCGTCAAACCAGAAAGTGTGTAGCCAGGCATATTGGATGAACAACCCAATGTTTGTCATGCTAGTCATCAAGAAAACTAGTATTAAAAAGCAAGCTATTGTTCCAACACATGGCATTGACAAACATCATTAGTTGTAGCAGTATTTATGTTAATAAGGTTGTATTAACCTTATTAATTAACCCCTGAGCTGATGGGAGAGTACAATACAGTTTGTACTGTTCAGAGAACACCTTGGCTTCTCTAATAGGAATAAAAACACATAGTATATATCTACCTACCTACCTATCTGTATATATGTGCATGTGTGTATCATTTACCATCTGTCTATATGCCTATATACTCTATACATCTGTCTATATACTCACACACAGAAATGTTTGTATTAAAAGGTATAAGAAGATCTGTCCTTTCATCTGCCTACTCATGATTGAACAATCATTCCTTTATCATTCTTTGTTAAGTGTTATTTAAATGCTAAAATAAATTACATTAAGCAAGAGACTCCAAGAACTCTAACACTGAGATTGTAGGGCGAGCAAACACCGGCGCATGATGACCCCCTCCTAATCCCAGTGGAAACTGCTCTGCTGCACAGGGAGACTGTATCTGAGAAAGGAAAGCAAACAGCAGCGTTTATCTAGCTTCCAAATTGATAGCGATCGTACGCAAAGCATAGACGTCGACATCAGAAAGAAACGTGGCGAGGACGATAAAATCCAAAGGAGACCCTCACTAGGCAACCAGTGCCTAAGACCTACCTGAGATAATTGCCGCTGCATCTCTGCCTCCCTCGTAATTTGCATAATTGTTTCACCTGTCCGTTCATCTTAATCCATCACAACATGGTAACACGGAAGTTTCTGAATGCTTGGTTCTCAGAGTTGACCCTGAAGTTCTGCACCTAGGACAAACCATGACAACCAAATGCAATTATAATCTGTGTATTTTGAATTTTTGTGTGTATTTATTATTCTGTGTGTGAGAGAGGGAGGGTGCGTGCACACACACACTCATACATGGATGTACATACATGGGTAGTTGTTTAGCTGTCAGAGGTCAACTTTTGGAGTTGGTCCTCTCCGACTTTTACGTGAGTTCTGCGTATTTAATCCGGGTCATCAAGGCAAGCATATCCACCTGCTAAGCCATCCCACCAGCCTGCAAATGCACACTTTAGAGACTGGAAGCCGTAGAATCCCTAGGACGTACCTAGCTCTTCATGGTTGAGCAAGTTGGAGATGGCTTTCGCCCTTTGTAAGCCTTCTTTTCATCGTGTAATAATGCTGGCATGATATTATTGTGGTATGGGATAACAACATTTCCATCTTATAGCATTGTGCATTTAATTCTGGTTATGCTTTACGGCATTTCCCACAGTGCCGTGCTTGAGGCTGACAACTCCAGAGTGGCTATTGTTCTATTACCGCAGATATTGGAGCCACTGTTCTTACCCATACTACCAGAGTGTGTTTGATCTCCACGTAAAGTCAAAAGCTAACCAATATCAAGTAGGAAGTTTCTAGAAACTTTTTTTTTTTTTGCTTTCACATACACTGTTGATTTGAGTATGGTCATTTGTACATGTGCGTGAGTGGTGGCTTAGATTTCCTGGTGAGACCTCTTATCTCTAGTAATGTAGTCTCAGAATTACAATTGTGTGCTCAATTTGTAAGATTTCCAAAAAAAAAAAAAAGGAGTTGCCATATAATATAAGAATATGGTGACACTACCATGTCTGTGGATGGATGGCAAATTAAAGCAGAATAAACCAGAGGGCAGACGCATAAAAGAATGAGACAGACACTCAGAAAACATCGAGCAGTGCCAAATTGGCTGAATTTTGTGTTTCTGAGCTCAATTCATTCCTTGGTTCAGCCGCACTCTTGTATGTGAGTTTTTCTCACTCCCTGAGTTCCCTACACGAATTTGTGTTTGCTTATACTATTTTAAGCTGCATTTCCATTACATATCATCCCAAAAACTTTGGCTAATATAAAGTAGATGCAGCACAGACAGCTACAGAGCTACGTTCCCATTTGCCCGTGGCTTACAAGTAATAAAGAGCCTTGGCTTACTGCTCAGAAAGCTAGACCGGGTGATTGAAAATCATATAATTTCTCTGCAAAGATATATTAGACACACATCTCATGAGTTCGAAAGTAATCACCACACATCTCATTAAGTGGGAGCTTTAAGAGGAGAATCGGAAAATAACCAAGTGACTGGGTTCGTCAACCCTCCTATTTCTGTTTATTTAGACAACATGAAAACACTTATAAAATAAGACAGAGTTCTCTAGATCAAAAAAAAAAAAAGAAGGTATCATAGAAATGACATGACTTGGCCTAAACACAGTTAAATAAAACAAGGAGACGGAATGCAAATGAATATATTCTGTGTGAGGAGAGGATGGGCCGCTAATTGCGCTCACTTATTATCATAGAAATGGCATGTTTTCTGCTTAGTTATACGCCGCCACCGTTAATAATTGAAACACACACACATGAAACAGTAATTTAGTGGCAGACTTCGTAATTACAAAAGTATAGTAAGGGTTTGTTTTGTAAACATCCGTGGAACTCCTTTGTACACGGTGTAATTAGCATGAACGCGAGAACGTAAGAGAAGCCTACAGAAAGAACTCTGCCACTGTCCTTGCAAAGCACTGCCTATGAGCCTTGGTGTCCTCGTTTGTAAAGCAAAACGGGCAACCAGAAGGATTCATTTGGATAATGTACATCTTCTGGGGGCTTTTAGTTTGGTCCCCCTAAATACATTACTCACTAAACTGTGGGTTATTATGAGACATAGTTTGTCTTCTGGCTTCCTCTATTTTTGGATTAGAGAAACCAGGTTATTTTTGGATAACTAATTCTTCCTCTCTTTTATACATGAGGTAAATAAGATTTAGGAAAACTAGATGACATAATCAAATACAGGAACTGCTCTAGCATGAATTTAAACCAAGTAGTCAAAAGCTCAAATAATTATGAATTTCAGTATATCCTCTGGGCTAGCTTTTATGGCATGTCCACGTATCCGACCCCTGAAAACCATCTTTATTTTCGTATAAAGTAATATAATCTGGACTAATGATATTTTCTCAGAAAAATAATAAAATGGAGGGGAAGGGAAGGAGAAGACAGCTTATACAATTTAGAATACATGACTGGTCTGCAATATCTACGACCCAAACACTGTGCAGTCTGCCCTCAAACCCAGTTACTTAGTCCTATCGTGTTGCCTCTTTGCAGTTAAGAATGTAGAGGATAGCGCAGAAATCAGGCCAATAACTCCTTGGCCTTCCCTTGCTACGGAATAGTCAAAGTGGTATTCTTTGCTGCCCAGTGCTAGTCCATGATCTCCTAAACACAAGCCTGCTAAACAACAGGAAAGTCAGAGTTCCGGCGGCCCGTGACCCATGATGTCGGTTATCTCCGTAGGAGAGAAGAGAGAAAGGGAAGCCATCAGTGAAAAGTAGATGGATGTTCAGCTAATCCGAGCAAAGCGGGCTATTATAGTTTTTTGACAGAGATGAATATTAGCAAAGGAATATTTGGGGAATTTGAAAACTCTTCATTTTCTTTGGTGGGCACATGTGCTCATCTGAATGCAAAGAGCACAGAAATCCCTATCTCCCGGCTCTCCGTTTCTGAACACGCTCAACAAAGGGTGCAGTCAGATGAAACATCAGTTAGCATCTGCTTTCACCGGGAATACACGTACGAATGGTTGTTCAAATGGTTTGCAGACATAACAGTCCTGAGAGCGAAGGTGGCTTTGTATTTACCAGGCAGCCATGTGTTGTTATTTGTCCTTCTTTTAATTTTCCCCTTTTTACATTTGAATTTCCTTCCAGTTATAACTAGAATAGGCCCTGCTTAAGAGAGAGGAAAAGTCCCTTTAACGTGCATTTTGTTCCACAACGGTTTTCAGGCTCCAGAGCAAACCCAGGGGCGTCCAATTTGCTCCTTTGTCAATCCCATGAACACCTGCAACGTGTTTCCAAAAATGAAAAACAAAAATCATGGTATCTTTCTGTAGCACTCAGCCAGGAGCCTCTCTTAGCAGAGGTCATCGTTTGAAACATCTGTTGAGGTGGTGTTTCTTGTATCTGATGGCTAATTGCTCAAGATAAGAGAAGACAGAGGATCAACATTTATTTAAACTTCTCATGGCACAGCACTCTCTTCTGACCCTTCATTTCCTTATGTGGCCTTACACTAGCGACATCAGTTATCAATGATTATGGGCTACTGCATAACATAGAGGTTAACCTCAAAACTAGCAGCTATCAATTCACAATAATCCTAAATACATTACTTAAATTCATTGTGTTTCTGTTTCCTTGATTTTTTTTTTAGCATAAAGCATCCTGAGGTTTTATATAGCTCTGAATGAAAAGATGCAACTGTTAGCTCCGTGTCTACAAGCTCATCAGTATCACTTTCCATTTCTCCCAAGAAACTCAAGCCCAGGATTTTCCCCACACACGCACCTCTGACTAGTAACATTATATTTAACACCAGGAATTTTTAATCAAAAAAAAATACTTTATACTACAGAGCAATAGGATGGGTGTGATCAGTCGGTGAAATAGGAAGAACGAGGCCCGGGAATTTATGCACACACACACACACACACACACACACACGCACACACACACACACACACGCACACACACACACACACAGACACATACACGCACACACGCACATACACACACATACATGCACACGCACACACATACACACACATACATGCACACACACACACATATACACACATACACGCACACACACACACACATGCACACGTACACACATACACACACATACACGCACATGCACACACACAACACATCACAGCAAATTTCATTTTAGACAAAGTTTTCATTTGAAGCCTTAAACAGATTTATGCCTTCAAAGATGTCTTTTCATAGACAATAGGGGGTGCTATTCGGAGTGTACACTCTTCAGAACCAGACAGAGATATGGTGAAGGTAGAGATGCTCAATTGCCATGGGAACTGCAAAGTCTCATCGGGTTGTTGCTACCAATAATACTAGTTTACCCCACTAACCATGTTTCTCAGAGTACTGCCGTGTAGACTTAAAGAACCCAAACCAGTTCTTCTGAGGGTGTTTGCTGTCCTCTCGTGCGCCCGACCAAAGCTCACCTCATCCTGTTGGAGGAGGAGATGCCTCGGGTTTTCTCATTCAGGAAGAGTTGTGGAAACAGCTGGCAGCAGTCAATGCTCCCGTAATTTACCGACGTAAAGTCCCCTCTCCGTAGACAAGCCAGAGCGCGTAGAAGATGGTGTCGTCCCTTGTGAGTGTCAGCACAGCATCCAAGTCAGTGTCACTTTCATGTCACTGCTCCTGCTCTTGATTTGGAGCAAAACAGCATGCACTGATCAAAACACAAGCAACAAACAAAAATCTCAGCTAGGTCATTTAGAAATAGCAATGACATTTATGGGAAGTTCTATGTTGCTTACCGAGTCTCTACATTTTTAGAAACCAATCTGATGAAAATATAAATCACCTGGTTATCTTTCAAGAACAGAACACATGCTCCATAGCTTTACTTTCCAAGTGCATTCCAAGGCCGTGCGCCCCGACACCGCCCTCTACTGGTTAGTATTTTGAAGCTACAAATCATTTTGGCTTCAAATAAAACCATTAATGAAACACAATGTTAGATGTAAGTGTCTGTTTATAACAGGCAAAAATGAAGTAGCAGAACAGTCTGGAAGTCAGGGGTTACCATTCCCGAGTGTGCGTCGGAACAGACAACATGGCTTCCATTTTTGTTTAAATGACTGCTCCACACACCCGCACCTCTTTCCTTCTCATCATTTGATTTAAGGAAAGCCGGGCGGTCAGCAACACTACCAAAGACAAGACGAGCCAAAGCCTCAGTCTGTCCTCTTAACCTCTTGACCTCGGGACTGCCATACTCTGGTCCAGACCTGGCTCAGTCTCTCAGATTCTTGACTCTCAGAAATCATGAGAAGTAATAAATGACTGGTGTTTAACTTATTACATTTTGGAACAATTTACCACATAGCAACAGATCTCTAATACAAGACAGGAAAGAAACTGACTAAGAAATCCTAAGAGGAGCCAGGCGGTGGTGGCGCACGCCTTTAATCCCAGCACTCGGGAGGCAGAGGCAGGCGGATCTCTGTGAGTTCGAGACCAGCCTGGTCTACAAGAGCTAGTTCCAGTGCAGGTTCCAAAGCTACAGAGAAACCCTGTCTCGAAAAAAAAAAAAAAAAAGAAATCCTAAGAGGACCACAGAGGACAGAATCACTGACTTGGTAGTTCCTTCTCGTGTAAGTTTTCGACTTTGAGTTACACCAATAAGTATTCTGACCTCCCCCATAGTGTGTGCCCTGGTGATTTTCTGGCCCCGTGTTTGGTTACACTGGGATAAACACCTGCCGAGAATGGTGGTATGGCTAATCCTTAGTAAGTAGAAGAGGAAATTCAACAAATGTCTGTTTGCATACATGTGTTTATGCACATACATGACTATGTCTTTCTCAACTTTAGAAATCTGAAAGCGATTTCTCAAAGCAACGTGAGAACTCCCTGTAAATTCCTCTGCAGAACTCCAGCTGACCTTACTCTAGGTCAATCAGAAATCCTTGTTTGGGGCACATCTTTCATCCTAGGTACGTAAATTCCTTGAGAGGTTTGAATGAGGAAAAATAAGAGGTCTTAGGCAGAGAAAATGCACATAAAACAGCAAACAAGAAAGTCATTTTGCTTCTGTGGGAAGGATAAGGGGGCCCAGTGATCTAGACTCAAGTATTCTAAGTTCAGGGTACCAGACATGATCGCTATCACCACAGACTTGGGTTAAGCAAGGTCTTCAGAATTCCAATGTGAAAGTTAAATAAAATGATGGTAAAGTGTCATTTCTCGGTTAAAACTCTGTGCCTCTGTATAAGTGAAGAATAAAGCAAGGCCACGATGTAGAAAATTAACAGGCAATAAATAAATAAATATCCATCAGTAGCTGAGATAAAATTTATTATCTATTAAAGAAAGAAATGTATCCCCATCTTTAATGGGTTTTGTTTGGTATAAGGAGAAAAAAAAAGCCTATTACTCTTTTCATCTCATTCCGGCAATTAGTTTAGCTGTTCTCTGTGCTCAGCCACACAAGGTCGACGGTGGTGATAAGCAGGGACTCTAGTCCCTCATAGTCCAGGAAATCCCGATTTCACTGGGACGCAACAGGCCCGAGAAGCAGAGAATAGCAGCACACAGTTTGCACTATACTGCCTTAATACAATACAAAAGGAGGCCACGGTTGGAAAGGATCAGGGGTGGCGACACCACAGAAAATGATAACTTAGGCCTCTGAAAAATAGGTTGAACTCGGAAGGAAAGAGGATCGAAAGTGTATTTCGGGTTAGCGGAGCTTCGCGCTGCCCTTTAGCTCGGAAGAGGGAAAATCGCTGTGGAATGAAGGTCAACTTCCAGAGCGTATTACAAAAGCTAGGAGAGCATCTCCTGACTTGGCAAGCGTTCCAGCCGGAGACCCTGCACCAGAGTCTCCCCAGCAAGTTGGCATGGCCTTTGCTGCTATTCTCTGCTTCCCGGGGCTGTCGGGTCCACTTTCATTGTTATTCCCCACCGTGCCGCGAACAGTAGCACGTGGTCCCGTTTATTAGTCAGCTCCCAACTGCTCTACGTTTTTGCTTCGCTTAATTTCCCAGGCTGCTTTGGACTGTAGGTTTCATTACCCTCATACTGTCGATAAGAAAGCTGAGGTATCCGAGCATTATGTAACGTGTCCACGGTTGCGGGATTTATAGCTTCGTGTTAGAGTCTGACTTGGTGACGTGTCATTTCTCCTTTTCCGCCGTCTTGGATCCATCGCCGGTGCTGCAGAGCGCAAGAAGCAATAACACAGACCTAGTCAACGCGAGGATCTCCCAAGGAGAGCCCGCTGCACAGCACATCGACCCAGCTCCAGTTGCTTGTCCTAAGATCGCAACCGGAAGAGCAGCCAGGGAGGCTGGAATAAAGGAAGTGCCTAATTCTAGGAGCTCAGATGGGGTGAGATGTTGGGACCATTTGGAGCCCTGGCCTCCAGCGGCTCTTCCCTGCTAGAGATCTTTCCTTTCCTTCTGATCTGAGTCACTGAAAGCTGTGTCAGAGTTGTTTACAGCTCTGCTTCACGAGCACGTGTTGCCTGAGGATCAGGGGATGAGGTTTTCACCTACTGGCCCACCTGACTGTTGGGTATACAAGCCTCCAAGGTGCTATTGAATAAAGGGCTTCTTACCGGTGACTAGAGGTCAGTGTGTCTCTGTCAGTCTCTGTCTGTGCTGTCTCCCTGTCTGTCTGTCTGTCCGTGTGTATTTGTATGTTTCAACCTCCAGCCCCTACCTGAAGCAGCTCGGGAACTGTGTAGTAAGTAGCGCATAGAGCGCAGACAGAAAGGCGATTGTGTGCAGCAGTGAGAAACAGCCTCCAGCCTCAGATTCCCTCAGCGATAAAGAGAAGCAATGCCGGCCCAGGTACATGGGGTCAGGTGACCTCCACCTTCACTCGTGACCTCCCGGCTTGTTACAGGTGAAGGTGGGACAATGGCATCACATCTCACACCCTGCAAACCAAGAGGAAGTGAATGGGGTAGCCTTGAATAATTGGGATTTCCTTTCAAAATGAAACCTTCTTCATTATTAAACGCTATCTTTATAATCCTAGGGCAATGTTCCAAGGGCTCTGATTCACCCAGAAATGATTTGCTTCTCAAAATGCTCCAGTTTCTGGATTTAGCAACTCTGGGCTGTGATGCAGAAGAAAACAAAATAACATATTTTGAAAAATCCTTGAAGCTAAGAACTCAGAGGAACCAAATAACCATCCAGCAATTGCTGTATATCCCTTCCCATTTTCTGTTTTAGCATGAGGATTGCTGTATAAGGCAGGTATTCAAGCAAAAACAGGGCAGATAACCTCACACAAATTTGTTATCAATTATTTCTGTCTATATAGAGTTTAAGAGTAGAGGAAGACGATGCTAGCATTGGATCATGGTCATCTCTGGAAGGAGCTACATTATCAGCCTTCCTGTGCACCTCAGTCCGTGCAGGCCCCAGCCATGGCCTGTTCTCCCTGTGCACCTCAGTCCGTGCAGGCCCCAGCCATGGCCGGTTCTCCCTGTGCACATCAGTCCGTGAAGGCCCAGCCATGGCCGGTTCTCCCTGTGCACCGCAGCCCGTGCAGGCCCAGCCATGGCCGGTTCTCCCTGTGCACCTCAG
>JAQHUG010000057.1:4597491-4611367 GCA_028555095.1 Dicrostonyx torquatus | reverse complement strand
GTTCTCCCTGTGCACCTCAGCCCGTGAAGGCCCCAGCCATGGCCGGTTCTCCCTGTGCACCTCAGTCCGTGCAGGCCCAGCCATGGCCGGTTCTCCCTGTGCACCTCAGTCCGTGCAGGCCCCAGCCATGGCCGGTTCTCCCTGTGCACCTCAGTCCGTGCAGGCAGGCCCTGGCACATGACACTTACACATTAAATCTTGGTCGTTCCTTTTACTACTAAGGTAAAAATAAATGTACCTTTGTTCTCTTTGTTGGCAGCAAAGAAGCAACCAAGTGGTTCTGACAAAATAATGAAGAAGGGTGTTTCTTCCCACTAGGGGGGTCAATTCTTAGTTCTGTGATGACAGTGAATCGGTTTGGGTCATTGGGTCATATTTCTGTTTCTAGAAAATTGTCTTCAGTTCATTTCCATTATGATGTTACCTTGGCCAGTGACTAGTCAAGGGTTTTGGGGTTTTTTTGTTTGTTTTGTTTTTGTTTCGCAAAGCATCGAGAGTTTAACGTTGGCAATATCCAATCTGTGGCTCAGCCATGGGCACGGGGATTAGAAAGCACCCTCTGAACAGCCCTCTCAGTTCTCTCATAGCAGGAGCCCTGTGCTCAGCCTCTAATTAGACTGGGGTCGTATTAGAGAATTAGACATGTTCATCTGCTTTCCAATCGCTCCTCCTCCAGCTTCCTCGGCTTCCACCAGCCGGACCCTTGCTGCTTCCTAACATAGCATCCGCTGTGTCTGGCTGACTGACCCCGTCTCTGTCCTTACCAGTGCAGACAAGGATTGTTGTCCGCAGTTTTCCGAAGGGTTGGATAAATATCCGTGGCCTTTACCTGCACGTTTAGATTTAGGTCTCAATCTATATCATATTTTCCTTTGATTAAAAACGGCCTTACGCACATTAATGTTAGGGGACAGGGTCTGTTTGTTAGGTTCAGGAAGGCGGCTTTGCCATCCACACCCCCACCCCGTTCTTCTCAACAGACTATTTTAGTTCCAATTGCAGCTTTCTTTTTGAAGCCTTTTCCAAATCCATTCCATGAAAACCCCCTACCCTTTGATAATTGTTCTCTTCTGCTTTGAGCTCTCATCCCATTTCATTTCTTATTTTAATGTCTACTTCATGTTCCCAATCATCTAAATTATGTTTAGAAAGGCAAACAACATTGCCATGCCCCGAGATGCAGGCACCATCACACACTTCTTCTACAGCAGACAGTCCATAAACTCTTATTTGCTTGCTGGCTTGGCTCCTTTTGTTTGTTTGTTTTCTGAGACAGGGTCTCTCTTTAGAGACCAGACTGGCCTCAAACCCACAATCAACTTCCTTTGGCTTCCCAATCCCTAGGATTCCAGGCATGCCACTAAGCCTGCTTTCATAAATTCATAATGATAGAAATAACCTTGCGTTCGTGTAACTGAAAGGCACAGCAGAAAGGCCGTCAGTGCGGGATTGCCATATGATGTTTAGTTCCAGAATATAACGTGCGTGCCATCTTCATTACCTCTGTTCCTAGCAACAAGCCTACAGTCGTCTGCCACTTAAAACGCACCAAGTACCAGAATAAATAGTTCAGCGACTGGATAAATGAAAATTTAAACAAAGTAAGATGTTAAGATAAATCACAGAGTAATTTTGAACTAAGTAAGTTGTCTCAGTGTTAAGTTTTATGATCTAAGTCAGAAAGTTCTGGTTAAGAAAAGAATGCTACGTGGAGCATTTAGGGGAGTTTAAAAAAACCAAACAAACTTTATTTGCAGCACTAGAAAATTCCAAGCATCTATTGGTGGCTCAACAAGGCAGGTCTATTTTGGGGCTTCCTAGTTAGTAGAAACTAGGGTCTCTCCGGAAACAAAGGCACGCATCAGGGGGCCAGCTTCCGAAAGCAACACTTGGCATCACTTTGCTGAGGGACGAGGCAGCCTGTCCAGCTGCTCTCCCGGGAAAGAGGACGTCTGAGAGTAAGTTGAGAGCGAGGACAGAGTATGCAGCTATATCAATGCACCGTGTACACACCTGCTGGCAGCCTTCCCCAAGCACCTAGCTTACTGCTCAGCACAGGGAGAGATAAAAATGCTGCTGATTATTTGCCTAGGCCTGTTCTGTGTGTCCAAGAAAGGTGGGCAGCCACTGGCCAGGATTCAAAACTGTCTTTCGCTGCCTGAGACTGTAGGATTTGCTCCCTGGAGAGACGCAGATATTCTTCCCACAACTGCCCGGATTGCGCTGTGGAGAAGGCACGAGTTTCCTATGCTCCTTTCATTCCCTTTCTTCTCATTTACCAAAGCCATTTCAGCTTGAATAAATGTTTATGATGCAGAAGATTAGTGGCTATTTCAAAGAGTCCTTATTCCCCTGAAGGACAGGGTGCCATTCGCTTTGGACATGGGTTTGACATGAACATTTTAAGGCAGAAAACATTAAGAAACAAAAAATCACAAAAAGATGTCAGGATGGAATAGGCGAAAAGGTGGAGACTGAATAATCGCAAAGAAGATAAAACATCGTTAAGCCTATTACACGGGTATCTCTAATATAAGACAAAAATCAGTTCTAAAAGTAAATATTTTATAGCCTTGTATTCTTCAACTTTGTAAAAAACTAGTCCAGGTACAAACTGGCAATTTCCCCGGAGATTAATAAATGGTCTTTCTGTAAATCTTCTTCATGCTCTATTCCAAAAGAAGTAATTGTTTAAATTTACTCAAAAAAAAAAAAACCAAAGAATTGAGTGTTTTTTTTTCTCCCCATCATTTTTCCTTGTCCCCACGACACAGACCTGAGGATGCGTTCAGAACAGGATCGTAACATTCCTGCCAACAAGGGCTAGTGCAGTCAGGTCAAAGCAGTAGCAATAGGACATCCTTAGTGTCACGTGATTTCTATGAGTGCTGCAGATAGTGAATACTATCGCTAGCACTTTCCACCCAGCAGCCTGCAGGGACACTAAGAATCGCTACCTTCACCCCTGTCCGTACCACTTACCTGGTCAGGTTTTCTTTTTGTCCTGCCAGAGAACAAACACTGAACAGACTGGGAAATTATCGCAATTGCAATCTGCCCAATTTTAGACCAGAGGAGACCTCAACGTCAGAACAAGAAGCTCTTAACCTCTGTAAGTGAGAAGTTAGTCCTCATTACATCACTTGGGATTTCCACTTTTTTATGCATCAATATCATGCATTCCTACAAATCCGGGCACTTAATGTCATGTGAGGGTTAGCACAGGAAAAAGCACCTCTATCAAAATGACCTCTGTGTGCACTAAGTCACAAAGTTGTTCAGCAAGTCCTGGAAGGGTAAGGGTGTGGTAGCTAGTGTGGACAGGATCTGTAGATGTCTTCCTGATGAAGGTGATCCAAGACTTCAATAACAAACACTTGATACTTGATGAGACTGAGCACGGATTGAGCAGACTACAAGTCAGAACCACGCATCTAAGCAGAGCCCTAGAAAACACTATAAAATTAGGACTTTCCAAGAATGTCTATCTACAGAGGCCTTCTGGCAAAATCTGAGAATTTTGATATGAGATGTCCATGAGGTATTTTCTAGCTGCCTACACTGTCTTCAGGGATAGGACAAAAGAGAGACTACCCAGTAGTCCGGACACTAGATAACATTAACTCATAAGATAGCTTGAGTCATACAAGATGGAAGAAAGATTATGACGAAGCCAAATATAAACCCCAGGTGATGGCTAAAGAAGTATGTACTATACTGTTCACCTTGGGACTCTTTGAACAGAAATGGGTGACAATAGCCAGATGGTAGACCAAGACAACAGGCAAATCTTGGGCTGTCCAAAAATAATCAGAACAAATGGCTACTCTGATGGCAAGGTCATAGCATCAGAGAAGAAGAGTCAGTGTGGTTCTGGGCAATCTGAGGAAACTTCACATTACACGAAGTGGGGAGGTCTTGGACTGTATCTGAAGGGCAAGTAGAATCGAATAACAAGGCCCGGTGATTCAAGTAAGACTACTATTTGGGGAACCGGGCTTTCCAGTGTGGCTGTAGATGGTGAGAACCATCAAGATCCCAGACTGACCATCAGGCAGCAGGAGCACAAAGATCACATCTCTATGTTGGAGGTAGTCAGACGAGGTGTAGCTTGTGTGTCAACTGAACTCATTTCAAATGGCTGCTCAGAGCCAATAAATATTTAGCCGTGCTGGCCATGGACACAGGAGAGGGGTACAGCATGTCACTGCCATCAAAAACAGATGTTAACGTCTAGCTGGCTACGGCTTTGGGTAGTGTTAGGCTTTAAAACCTTGGTAAGGGTGACCTAAAAATTTTCAAACTTTATTTCCTGCCTGCTATTCATTGGCTTTTGCCTGATATCAGCGATGAGGAAGGAACCTAGAAAGAAAAGCCCATCCAAAATGACTCGTGTCACATCAGACAAGTTTAACTCAAGGCTAGCACTTTTCTTAGGAAGACAAAAAAAGTTGTTGGGAGAAAGGGCACAGGCTGGCATATGATGTTAAAATATTAATGTTTGGTAAACATCCATTTGTTTAGATTTAATATAAAGCATAGAAAATAGATTGTAGAAATAGGCACGATGCTGTGCCCCTAAGGTAAAATGCAGTTTTATAGTTATGAAAATTTAATTTGACTGCCTTCTCAATAATTGCTCATATTTGTAGCAGCATGCTAGCAAGATAACGGTCAATCAAATGGACATCACCCTGTAAACGCTCTCAAACAGCCTGCCCTCTGTCTCCTGCTGGGAAAATGGCATTGCTTCCAATTGTCAAAAGATGCCCCATTGAAAGGCAAAGTAAGAAACTTGACAGTAGGACATCTTTCTATATTGCCATTTGCCTCTCGTTCTCAAATAAAATTCCTGGTGGGAGCTGGAACTATTTTCCCCTCCTTGTGAAAATGGAAAACCTCTCACATCAGAAACCAGACTGAAAACAGAATACGTGAGATTCTCTTTTGAGAATTCTGTGTGTGGCTAGGAAGAACTAGGATGTGCTATGACCGTGGGCTTGGCAAACATTTCTCTGCCAGGTGAGTGAAGGGCAGAAGTAAGGGTCCCGCAGTGTGTGACAGATCTCCCGTCGCCTAAGTGAAGAAAAACAACAAAAGGTCCCCTCTCGGTCTTTGTCTTGCTCTGAGCCTCCTGTAATTTCTCTCTTCCTTTTGTTCTTTCTTGTTCCTTGTTTCCCACACTCTTCATGACCGTCGAGAAAATGCCATTAATAATGGGTACAAAGAATAGTGCTCGCTGCGTGGAGATAAACTGGGGATGACAAAATATCAACTTCCCGCTGCTCAATTGAAAGCCCTATCTGTACAACTGGTAATTACTTTTAATTTAATTAGGACTCGTGGTATTGTTTCTATCTCATAGATTACATTATAACATGTAATGTGTTAAAACAACAAGACAAATTGAGGCTGGAAACCACAGAAAATATTACCTTTTTTATAAATAATACAACACTTTAACTCTTCCAAAAGCCCTCAAGTAGCTTACTATGGGGTAATTATGACTTTTCATACCCCTTTAGCTTGAGTAAGCAAGAAATTCACACAATCTAATGAAAAGCTACAACTCATAGGCTTCTTAAAAGAATGTGTATTAACTCTGCACTTCCTCTCTTTTCCTCTCTCACACGGAACCAATAAATGACTTGTGCCTTTGCACACTACAACAAAATCCATATAACTAGGGATAACGATTGTGGGTACCCTTGCTGTTTGAACAGGAGGGTGTAAAAGTGGCTTCAAAGGCAGCATTTTAGGCAGAAGCCCAGAGTGCATAGTGGGACAAGGCAAAGAAGCCTATTTAAGGTATTTTCTGGCTCAAAGGGAATGTGAGTGAGCCATTCCTTTGTGAAAGACTTAATTTATAAGGGACATTTAGTTTGAGTTTCTATATGAGATTGGATGACATTCGCAAGTGCATCGTGAACTGCTATGTAAATCTTCCAAAGATGATCTAAGTAAATTATGTAATAAGAGCTGAATACTCGGTCCCGAGGATTTATCTTCAAACACAGGTAACTTATAGAACAGATAGCAAAATGATGAGCTGGAGAGAGAGAGAAGAGAGACGGAGGAGGGGGGAGGACAGGTTCCTTGAGTTCAGATTTCCCAAATGACCTTAAAAGTAGTTGTCCAAATATAAAGTCTGAATAAATGCCAGGTTAAATATAACCTGAAATAATCTTTTAGTTTTTACTCTCATCAATTGGAACTGTCAATTTGTAAAATCTGTGGGTTTACAGGGTTAACAAAATTTATTTTGAAAAATTGATAGGCAAAAGGAAATAAAGACCACTTCTAAAAGATTTCCCTTTTCTTATATAGAAACTCTGTGATCACAGGTCAGTTTCTTTTATATTATTGAAAATGAATTTTTCCGTACAATATATCCTGATTAATTTCCCCTCCTCCTACTCTTCCCAGTTCCTTCCTACATCCCCTTTCATCCAGATCTACTCTTTCTGTCTCTCATTAGAAAATATACCAGCATCTTAAGAATAATAATAAAATAAAATGAGATGAGTTACAAAAAAAAAACTAAGTAGGAATATAACAAAGCAATCAAATGGGAAAAAAAAGCCAAAGAAAAAGTACATGAAATGTATACAGGTTCAGAGACACACACATTCACACAGAGAAATCATGTAAAAACCCAAAGCTGGAATTCACTTATATGTGTGTGTGTATAATACATATATGTATTATGTATATTATGTATATTACATATATACATATATACCCCGACTTAATATTATGAAACCAAGAACCTTCAAAGACGCCACTGAGTTCACTTTCTGTTGGTCAGTTACTGCTGGGCATGCCACTTATCCTTGAGAGTGGTTTATTTTCTCAGTGGGACACCTTTGGAGAAAACCAAATTTTCATTTGCAAATGAAAACTAAGTTGGCGATGGCGTCTGGGTTAGAGCTGAGGACACGTGTCCACTTCTTCGTTCAGTTCTAGGATCCCATCTGCTGCAGACGGTACAGGCCCTGGGCACACTGCCACAGTCGCTGTGAGTCCACATGAGTGCCAGCCCTGTTGTGTCTAGAAGGCCTTGAGTCCTTGGTGTCCTCCAACCCTTCTGGCCATTACACTCTTTCTGCTTCCTCCTCAACAGAGTTCCCTGAGCCCGAAGGGGAAGGATTTGATGGAGACACCCCTTGCAGGACTGAGTGTTCCAAGGTCTCTCACTCCCTGCATGTTGTCTGACTGTGGGTCTCTGGATTTCTTCCCATCTGCTGCAGGGGCAAGCTTCTCTGGTGATGGATGAACAAGGCACTGAGCTATGAGAATAGCAGAATGTCGTTAAGAGTCGTTTCACTGATAATGTTCCTTTAACAGAACAGTAGTGTTTGTTTTTCCCGTAGGTCCCTAACCCATCTATTCTCAAGTTCTTGACCATCCAAACAACATCGGGCATGGGTTCCATCTAATGGGGGGAGCCTTAACTCAAATCAGATATTAGTTGGTTACTTCTGCAAGGTTTGTGCTACCATTGTACCAGCATATATTTCAAGCCGGTCATTCTTGTAGAAGGAAGGGTTTGTAGTTAGGTGGTGTTTATGTTTTTCCTTTGGTAGCCTTCAGAGTACCTTCCTGTACCAAAGACACTACAATGTAGGGGTGAAGGCTCCATGTAGGCACCAGCTTGACTTCTCCATGTTCAATGAGCTGTATGGTGTTGTCTTCAGTGATAGGATCTTGCCATCAGTCTGTGGAAAGCCACCAACAGCCTTGGCAAGAGCCTGGGTTGTTTGGGGGGGGGGGCTCTCATTGAACACCTTTGGCCAAAAACTCAATTAGTTATAATCCAGTCTTGACCATTTGGCAACAAGAAATGGCTACTTGGGACTCTGGCTCCCCCGTTATTTGGCAATTTCGTTTAGATCATCTTCATATATATTTTTAGATGCTTCTACTGTATCGGGCTCCCACAATAACCCTCAAATGGCCTCAATTTTAGCTGTCTCTCTCTAAATTCCCTCCTTTATACCCCTCTCCCATCCCCTCCCCAGCTAATCCTCCAGTTTTAGAATCTCCCTCCAGTTGTCCATGACAATCTCTTCTATATCCCTTTCTTAGGGAAAACAATCTCTCTACTCTAGTCCCTTATTCTAAACTTTTGTGATTCTATAGATTGTAACTTGGTTACCACTGACTTAACAACTAATATCCACATAAAAACAAATACATACCATATTTTTCTTTCTGGGTCTGGGTTACCTCACTTGGGATGTTTTTTTTTCTAGTTCCATCCATTTACTTATGAATTTCATGACTTTTAACATTTGTGTAATATTCCATCATGTAAATGTACCATATTTTCTTTATACATTCATCTGTTGAGGGATATCTAGGTTATTTCCAATTTCTGGCTACAAAAAACAAAGCAGCAATGAACGTGATTGGACAACTGTCTCTGTTGTAGGATGAAGTATTCTTTTGGCTATGCCCAAGAGTGGAGCAGCTGTATCTTGAGAAAGATGGATTCCCATCTTTCTGATGAACTGTCACACAGGTTTTCATAGTGGCTATATAAATTTTCACTCCCACTAGCAATGGATAAGTATTCCCCTTACTCCACATCCTCACCAGCATGAATGGTCACTTGTTTTATTGACTCATTTTTTGGTCTCATTCCAATTGAGATCACAAGCAATTTTGGTGTTTAAAGACCTTAGATATTATCTTGTAGAATGACCTCATTTTATCCATAATTAAAACCAAATTCTGACAAAAAAAGAAATTAGGATATATAAATCTGTAAGACAGAGGAAAGGCCAAATCACTGGTGTCCTCTTTAAAGTCAGAGTAACTTTCCCTATATAGCACAGCTACTGTCCATGACAGTCACTAGAATTCAAACAAGAGAACTCCCATGACTTAGTAAAACCTTCATAAGATTAAATAATATCTAGTTTAGATTATTTTTTATTTTGGAGAACAATGTTACAAGGTTTTAAAAACCATTTTAAGTTACCTGGATGCCCCAGATGATTATCACAATTTCTGTGTTTCTAGAATAATGATGCCTCTTTTGGCAAACTCAGTCCTACAGCCTGGTATAGCAGGGACAGCTGTTGCCCTATTTGAAGCCCAAGAAATCAGCACTGCAAGCCAGTTCCTGCAAGATGGAAGACTTCTGGCAAAAGTGGCAATGTTCTCTTACAAAAATAGCAAGCCATCATCTGTATGAAGTGAGGAAGGCTGATGACTGCTGCCAACATGAGGTTGTACAGTGCCAATGGGAAGTCAACACTAAATGGAACAGAAATCTCAATGAGGGATAATTTAGATTCATGGAAGATGTAGAACATGCTGGATTCTGAATATTTAAAACAATAGCTTAGGCAAGCTGTGATACTTTCTTCACAAACATTCAAACATTCTTTTTTGTTAAATATACAACTGCAAAATGTTGCATGTTAAAATGAAATCATATTTTAAAACAAGGCTATGTGACTATGTACATTCTTTTAGGGGTAGCTGCAGGACACTTTTACCAAGAAGCAGAATTGAGGAGGGAGGAAATCTAGACAGTAATGGTAATATTAAGGATAGATCACATTTATTTTTCACAATAGAATGTGGTGATTATAAAGCCTCGCTGATCTGCAGCTTAAAACTATATTACATATTCTTGTGGTGGAAACAATCAGGCTGCAATCTCAAACAAATAAGGGGAGAAATATGATTATCAATTTAAAAAGGTGGAGTCATAGCTAAAAAATAACTTCAAAGAATGTTATTCTAATAAAATCCCACAACACTTTATGAAACAAACAAAAACCTTTGAAATATGTCCAAATTTCTTCATGCAACTTTGTGTACTAGTGAGACCAAGTATAAAAAATGAAAACATCATTATATTTCTTATTACTACTTAGGAATTCTGGGAGGTTTTCACTTCCCAGGTATTCAGCAGAGGAAATAAGTTCCCTGACTGAGAAATCAAGTGGCATCAAACGTCAATAAAGCAAGGCAGAGACATAGACTTTCACCTAGCAGAGAAAATATGACTCCCAAGTCAACAAGGCTGGACTGCCATATTTGAATAAACAAACATATCTGAAAAAGAAAATATCAGCTAATAGAGAGTCAGCCTACAAGAAAAGCATACAAAAAAGAGATTCGTGGCGGCAAACATTGGCAGCGCCTGCTCCAGCCCTGTCCAAGAGAAAGGAAGATTTGGACGTCAGTCTACCCTCTCCAGATGGAATAGAAAGGCTTCTCTTTCCACGGGGATGAATGTGAGGAATGAAAACTCAGAGAATCTGGCAGCATCCCTGGTCCATCACCAGTGACAACCCGTGTCCTAAAACGGATCCAACTAGACTCTTATCTTGATATAGTTTAAATGTCAGTTCCTGTGACTCTGAGTTGCCATCTCAGACACACTTTGTAAGGATCAAATGTATGATATACTGTCATGTTCCCTAGCAAATGACTAATTATTTTTTTCCCAATATCCCCTTGCTAACTTGTATCTGGATTCCCTACAAAGGTGGGAACTGCGGGGAAAAAATGTCTATGGTGCACAACTATGGAAGCCAGTGATGGTTTGATGGGATCAGAATTGTGCTGGTAGGATGCAGCCAATCTTACCCGTACACCTTCATGATAATGTGGTACACATGGAGGTATCATCCGATACAGATGAAGCTTGGAGTGCTAAGAGACCTTCTGGTGTGACTTGGTCTCTCTGTGAAGAAAGAAATGGATCCAAATGACACACTTCTGGTATGAAGTTCTAGACTACTGAGATTAGATTTGTCCAGGGCTCTTTCCCAAATATAACCATATAAAAGCAGCTGTTTCCAAAGTACACATACTAGAGAAGGCGAGCCCAAAGTCAGAGTTTTCACAGAGCTATAGAGAAATTGTGAATTAGGCTATTTGAAATCCTGGTGGGCCCTCACTCATAGTTCCCAAAGACTCGTTCATTATCCTGAACTGTCTTTCCTAAAGCTAATTAAGTACTTCCTGAAAAGCCTAGGATAAGACCAAAGATGGTCCTCTATAGATAGGGACGTCACTGTGGTGTCCTAACTAAGAGCTGCTCTAGGGGTTGACATCCCTTGCCGAGGTCACAGGGTCCACAGAACAAGGAGAAAAGTAATAAGCAAATCAGTATTTTTGCCTAGGTCAAATGCTTGGGTTGTATGGGAAAATTTTACAGTGGAGAATTCATAGGGCGAGGATACACTGAAATTTGAGAGGGCAGATGGTACATCAAGATTAACTTGGCTCCAGTCTGCAATTCAGTGACTCCAATGACCAAGACAGATTCTAGTCCTGCTGTGGAAAATGTCAAATTCAGTTGCGAGGTCTGTGGCAACTGTTTTGATAAGATGTTTACAAAGAAAGGCACGTAAGCACCTTTGGAAGCCCGGATGAGCCCAGGCCCAAGACTTGGTATCTTTTTTGGCGAGGCAGTCACATCTTGGATCATGACTGCAGACCAAAGCTTCCCTCTTCCCAGAATTCTCATTTCCCTGCCTCTACTCCCTCCCTGGCTAATGGCCAACCAGCATTTATTTAAAATATAAGTGACAGGGTACAGACCATTGTCCCACAGCATCAAGGTGAGTGTTGGTGAAATTACAGGAAGGTCAGTTTGTTGGAAGCTCCTCATCCAGAAGTGCAGGAGTTACAGATGTTCTACAGACAGCGACTGGATTGTTCTTGGATCTACTTTCTATTGACAAGCTTGTGTTTGATGCAGAGAGTGCCCCCCAAAGAAAGAGATTTTAAAACTAAGCCCTTGTTATTGCTCAGGACTTTTCTATGACCCTGCTGATCTGGACCTGGTTTAGCCAATCGCTTTTGGGTTCTATGAGTCCTCAGTTAGCTGACAGAGGCCAGCTAGAGATGGGCAGTCACAGTGGTGACGTTTTTCATGTCACCTAGTTGCTGTTTAGAGTGTTGAAAGTTATTGGCTCCCAGGACTTTCATCATCTAGAAGGGTTACTCGAGCCCTTTTATTTCTTTCTGTGGTGCTGAGCTGGGCTCCGAGAGAACTAACAGAAGCAATGAAGACTTTGAGAGACCGACATTGAACACAGACCCACTGGGGTCCCTCCATCATCCTACTGCCCAAAGCCACAAGCATGGTTTAAGCAGTGGATAAGGATTTCACCCCAGCTTAGCATAGGTATATGCTAAGGTATACCTTAGGAGGCTATAGATACAGAAGAGCACGGAACTGTGCTGCCGTTTGACAGTCTGCCTCATTGGGGCCCACAGATTCACTTGTTCAAAGGAGGGACATGGAGTCTTGGGCCTTAAGTAGGGCCAGGTGGGATAAAGAGCTTCTCCACTGTCAGCTATGAGACTGTTCATTCTAGGGTCACAGCTAGGGAAACCTCCAGCAGCCGGCTCAGCAGTCCCGTCCTTTCAGGGGCTTTGCAGCCATTAAAGTTGTTTACTATTTGTCCCTGTGCATCAAAAACAGAACAGATGATTGAGGACAATGGCAACACTGAGAGGTTCAGGGAAGCGATTTTATAATAGACCTGCTGTATTCTCTCTCTCTCTCTCTCTCTCTCTCTCTCTCTCTCTCTCTCTCTCTCTCTCTCTCTCTGTGTGTGTGTGTGTGTGTGTGTGTGTTTTCCCTCCCCTCAGAGTGAAGAATTTACCAATTTACTACTGCTTCTCTTCTTTCTCCCTCCAATCCTCTTCCTCTTCTACCCTGATCCTCCTCTCCCTGCTCCTCCTATCCCTCCAGTCCTCCTCCTCCTCTCCTTCCCTCCTCTCCCTGCTCCTCCTATCCCTCCAGTCCTCCTCCTCCACTCCTTCCCTCCTCTCCCTCCTCCTCCTATCCTTCCGATCCTCCTCCTCCTTCTCTGAAAGCCTTACATGTGTAGCTTCCTAGTACCATCCTTGGTCTCGATCCCTGTGACTTTCAGAAATTATGTAATTAGGCTCAAGCAAGTTGGTTCAGGATAAAGAGCAAACATTTGTAGCACCAAGGAAAACACACAAGGTTGAGGAACAGCCTCCTGAGCAACCTCCACCAGCTCCTTGACAACGCTGTCTAATTTATATCTCTAAATATGTACATAAAATAATACTTTGTGAGTGTCTTCTCTTCAGTAATGACTTACAAATAAAACTGACCAATATTGCCCTCCTATATAAAGAGCATGCTTTTCCTTAAGAATAATATCATCTGTTGGTGTTTGTTTTCTTTGTATTATGAAAGCAAACAAATGAAAACTCCATTTCCATATGGCCAATTAGAAAGAAACAATATTTTACAGTTTTAAAGGTAGTTTCTCCTCTCCATTACATGTAGAACTTTTAAAATTCCAAATCATATTAAGCAGAGTTGAGGAATCCTGCAGAGGAGGAGAGAGGAGTGTAGGAGCCAGAGGGATCAAGGATACCACAGGAAGGTTCACATGGTCAACTAACCTGGGCTCATAGGGACCCATAGGGGCTGGACCGACAACCAGGTAACCTGCATAAGATTGGTCTAGGCACTCTGCTCATATGTTACTCTGCTACATAACATATGCTCATATGTTATGTAGCTTGGTCCTCTTAAGGAACTCCTAACAGCAGGAATAAGGACTGTCTCTGACTCTTTTACTGGCTTTTGGGACCCTACTCTTCATACTGGGTTGCCTTGGCCAGTCTTAATGCATGGGGAAGTGTTCACTCTTACTGCAACGTGATAGGCCACATTTTATTGATACTCTTAGGAACTCTGTCCTCTTCTGGATGGAGACAGAAGAGGAGGGGGTGGGGGTAGGATAGGGGAATGGTGGATAGAGACTGGGAGGGGAGGATGAGGAGGGAGGGCCATTGGTATGTAAAATAAATAGATGAAGAAGAAGAGGAGGAGGAGCAGCAGAAGGAGGAGGAG
>JAQHUG010000057.1:4585219-4596666 GCA_028555095.1 Dicrostonyx torquatus | reverse complement strand
CAGGAGCAGGAGGAGGAGCAGGAGAAGGAAAATCCAAGTCATAGACACAGAGAATACAAAGGCAGTTGCTGAGGGAGAGGCAAAGGGGGTGGTGTATTAAATAAGCCCTAGAGGAACAGATCAGAAAGAACAGATAGATAGATGGAACGTACGTGTCTGATGAGATGGCTCAACAGAAAAGGGCACTTGCGGCCACGCCTGGCAACATGAGTTCGGGCCCTGGACAAACATGATGGAGAGACAAACTCCTGTACTTAATCCTGGCCTCCCCCACATGTGCATTTTGGAATTGTGGCATTTGCCAACCTCACTCCTCACGTACAAACAATAAAGGAAAATATAATCAGCTTTGTAAAGCTCTGTGTCAGATTTTCTGACGTAGCAGGAGGGCATGTCGTCCTGCTTTATTAATTATCGCAGAAAAGGCCCTAACAGGCTAGCCCTGAACCTGGTCCTGCTTCTTTCCTTCTTGTGTGTATCTATATGTGTGTGTGTGCGTGTGTGCGTGTGTGCGTGTGTGCGTGTGTGTGTGTGTGTGTGTGTGTGTGAGAGAGAGAGAGAGAGAGAGAGAGAGAGAGAGGTATATACATAGAAGCTAGAGAGTTATACTGGTGTCTTCTGACTCTAAGAGCCTTTCTAAGACAAGGTCTCACTAAACCAGGGCTTTGCTCTCAGCTGGACCGGCTGACCAGGGAGGCCCTGGAGTCAGCCTGATTTTATTACTCCTGCCCTGCGGTTATAGGTGCCTACTGCTGTTAAAGACCTGCTCTGTTATGCTCAACTTTTGCATAAATAATGGACATCAAACTCAGGTCTCATGCTTGTGAGCCAAGAACCTTGCCCATTGAGTCATCTCCTCAACCCTAACCTAAGTGATGCCAAATCCTGTGATGTTGACAATCAAGGCAAATTATTACACAGTGAGAGGGTTCCAGGCAAATGATTCCAAAGCCCATTTATCTGAGAAGAACATTAAGATGCACAGTAAAGAAAACAACCATTCTAAGTGAAGTCAGCCACACCCAGAGAGAAAGATCCCATGGGTCCTCTCACATTTGTGGACGCTAGCTTGGGGAGATTCGGATGGGTGTGTTCAAATTAGAGTTTCCACATAAGCAGAGGGTCTCATAAGAGGTGACAGAGGGGATGTGGAGGGATGCAGGAGAGAATGCGGGTGGCATGAAGGAGGGACGGGAAATAATAGAACAGAAAGAGTTAAATGGTGTGGAAGCTGGGAGGACAGAGTAAAGGAGAGAGTGTGAGGAAAGACAGCTAACTAGAAAGGCCCTTAAAAAGACCATATGGAAAGTTGCTACTGTAGAAGCTTCCTAACATACATACACACACACGCACATATATAACAAACATACATGCATATAACATAATACACGAACACATATATAACATACATACACATACATACATACACGTACACATATAACATACAACATACACATAGATACACATACACATTTATAACATGCATACACGTGCACATATGTGACGTACATACCTACACATATATAACGTACATACACATATATAACACACATACATACACATGTACACATATAAAATGGTGGTAAATGCAATTATACTACGATGAAGGCAAATTCACTTACTAAACACCAGCCTAGCAAATGAAAAGCCCCATGTCAGCCATGTGGTTACCTCTCTTGGGATGGTTGCCCACAGATCTCCCCACAAACATGGCAGGCTGTCACCAATGCTCTTGGTAACCCTCCAGAACTAGAGGATAAAACTCCATCACTGAAGATAGCATATACTTGAGTCACAAGAGAGCAAGCCAGTGCCAACCTGGGAGTGAGCCATCACAGCGCTGGCAGGTTCATTAGTATTCTTACCCAAATGTGAACTCTGAGAACTATAATAATAACTGTAAGATATCCAGGCAAGATGGACTCTCTGATGCAACAGTGGCTTGAATGTTACAGGAGTAACCAACAATCTTATTGGATGTAAAGCCTGTTCAAGAGAGAACTGATGTTCTGTGCTGAGACCAAACCCCACTGCTGGGCAGTTCACAGGCCCTAGAGGGGAACCTGTTATTCTGCTAACCTGATATAGCGTTAAACTGTCCATAAGGTCTTATCTTATACTCTTAGACTAGTGTATCTCTCAACTTTCATAAAAGAAGCTTTTTCTGTAGTAGATGGTGATTAATACAAAAATTTCACAGCAAACATACAGAGAATAAGAGACGGTGGCCTAGTCAACCCTAAATGTAACATCTGTGTCACACCCTTCCCCTCAAGGCTCAGGTGTCATTACAGAAGAGGCCTTAGAAATATGGCAAGAGCTAGACCAGAGGTCGTGGACAGCTGCAGTACTCGGAAGGCTTAGCACGCCTATTCCATAAACCCACAGCCTTGGTGACTGGGCAAGAACTACAACAGACAAGGCTAGCCCACGTTCCAGCATGGGTGGAGGACTCGGGAAGCTGCACCCTTAGGAGAAGAGCTGTTGGCAGTTGATGGCCACTGGGGGAGGCATTGTCAACTCCCTTCAGAGATGAGACCACCGAGAGACTACCCATCCTCCACGTCCTTGCCTGTGTACATGGTTTTAAACACAGAACACGTGAAGCTGGGAAGGAAATCAGTGGACGCTCTGGTAGAGGAACGAGAAGTGAGAGAACAAGTGAATCTGATCAAAGCACATAATAAACGGATAAAATTCTCATAGAGTATTTTTATTTTAAAAATTAAAAAATGTTCAGTTAGAAAGAAATAATAAATCAGAGATCTACCGTACAATGGAGTAAGCATAGTTAAGAGCAATTACCACCCAACCCTATCTTCAAGGTTTTCACAAAATAAGATAATATGAAGTAGTGCCTATTAATTTATTAATTTAACTGTTCCATTATATATTATATACACAATTTTGTATATCACAAAACTTCACATATACTTAAAATATGCAATTTTATTTGGCAAGCATAAAATAAGTACCCCCGAATGTTTTGATAGTTTGTTTTCAATGATAAACACAATCAGATGTATGAATTATCTTCAAGTCACTTGCCAAACAACACATTTTTCTTGTAGTGTCTCAGTTTAAAGATGACCAGGACATTATTCCTGCCCTTCAGAAATTCATAATCTACTAGTGTAAGGGGATTAAAAAGAGCCATAAAATTAAATATTTTGTAGCATGATCAAGCAGTCTGTCCAGTCGAATAGGAATGATCAGGGCTATTGTACGGAGCAGTTACCAACAATATAAAGAAATTGCATATTTGAAAAAAAATAAAAAACATGTGCCTGCTGTTTTCCCATGCCTTGGCAGGGACTTTCGAGGTAGGTTCCAATGTGTTTGTGTTGCTCCCTTAGCATCAGAATGTAACAAAGAAATGGGTGCGTCCCCAAGCATATCTCAGAAAGTTAACTTGGAGTCTTCTCTAAATGAGTTTCCACTCCTTGCTTATTTTAGCTTTGGCTAGTCATGAGTTGTGAGATCAGACGTGCAATGCCTCGTCACGTTTCTCCGGGACAGGGCTCTGAAATGTGGACACATACTCCTTGGATAATTCTACAAACTCACCTTTCTGTACGTACATTTGAAAAAGTTAATTAGGAGCAATATATACAGTTTGGCAGGTAGTTACTGAAACAGCTCTATAGTTTTATGAAATATATTAGATTCTAGTACACAAATAATATAATCATTTAATGGGTCAATTTCAATTACACTTTTCTGTTTGGCACCTTGAAAATCATTTTCTTGAACATGGAGACATTAGTCTTTTTCATATTCCTATAGGTATTTCAGGCTCATGAGTAGAATGAAAACTAAATTTAATAAATCTTTTCTTCATTTTCGGCCAAATGTCCCCTATTTGATGGATATTAATGGCAAAACAATGCATTGCTCTCACAAATATTAAAAATGGAACAAAATAGTTTGTAGCATGTTCACAATATTTAGAAAGGACTTTGAGTTCCATCAGAATGTAATATGGAACAAAAACAGCTGCCAGCCCATTATTGCTGGTATTATTATTAAATAGAGATAACTCATCTGGATGGCAAAGTCAGATTAGGCCTTAGTCATGTGTTGTATCAGCTTCTAAAGTGAGAGTCGTGAAAGTCAGAGCTGATGATGCTTGCCCTGACCCAAGGTTCTTCCTTCAGGGTGGATATTACATGGGGCTTACAATGGGTGAGCTGGTCAGATAGATGTACCCAGCGTGATGCAATGGAATGAGAGTGGGGTCTTCTTTCTCCCATTCAATCTTCTTCCTTTAAAAATCAACTCTAAATTTCCTTGTACTTTGTGGTATGTCGTGGGATGGGGTGGCAATGCACACAGACTACTTCCTGCCCTGAGCATGGACAGAGGGTGTGAGTTCTGTACAAGGGCTCTGTTGCCAGTTTGTCTTTTTCAGAGCACCTGAAGAAGAGACAGAATGCAAGGCTTTAGACCCAACACAAGAAAAAGATAAAAACATTTCCCCCCTGCCTCTCCCTCTGTGTGTTTTGTGTTTCAATGTATGCGTGTGTATGTCCGTGTGTGTGCATGTGTTATATATGCATGTGCATGTCTGTGCGTGTGCACGTGTGTGTGTGTGTGTGTGTGTGTGTGTGTGTTTGAAGAGATTGGTTTTACTCTCAGACACTGGAGGTAAATTTTCCCGAAAGAGGCAAAGGCCAACTTCAGGAAGCCATTTGGGGATGACTACGGCTTGGCACCAAAGCAGCGTTTGACACACGTGCCTTGTTCTATTGAGAGATGAAGTGGTCAAACACGTCTCTCACTGACTGCCAAAGTAGACTTTCCTCATCTCAACACTTCCCCGTGTTTATCTGCATTCAAGCTCACAATTTAGGAGGCATTAAAGAAACCTCGGTGGTTCAACAAAGTAGGGCATATCAACTTAACTGGAATTTTTGCAATAATTGGTTTGTTATCAATAACAGTGGAATGCCTGTCTTCTCCAAAGGGGCCTAAGCACAAAATCAAAAGTGAGACAAGCAACACATATCAGTGTGTGCTGTGTGTCTGTGTGGGCATGCAAGAGAGAGACAGACAGACAGACAGGCAGGCAGTTTCTCTATTTCTTTCACAAATATATTCAATAATGTGAGTCTTGAACATTTAGACAAGCATTTTTTTCCCAGCCCCCTGAACACCTTTTTGGTTGTGAGTTGAGCCCTAGGGATTCCAATAAAATCAAGGTGAGGTCAGACTAAGGAATGGGAAGAGGGATCCTGAAATGTGTCGGACAAAAGACACACAATCAAAAGGCAAGGAAAACCCGGAAGGCAGTGGAGAAAACGGAAGTCTGTCAAACCGGAAGGGAGGGAGGGGCAGGCTGAGGAGAGAGCCAGGGAAGGTTACACAGACTTTTCAAGTAGACACAAAACTCCAAGGCTGTGTGCATCAACAAGGATGGCAGACGTTGAAGCCGAAATGCCAGAAATATTTAAAAATCCATTTTATTTCAGCTGGAACAATACAGTCTTGTGCTTGGTATTTACTAGGGACGCTGCTGCAGAAATCCACAAGCCCTGTGCAGCGAGGGGAGAGAGAGATGCACGTTGTAAGCTCGCATTGTGCCTAGGAGGAAATTGCTCTATCCCTGATGTTTCCTTCTGAGCTTCTGCGGCCCCAGCCCCTTCCTATCCCCATCCAGATATGAGGCTTTTCCCTTTTCCTGTTCTCTGAAAAATGATGTCTGTGCAGCCCAGCCAGTCAGCAAACATTAATGGGTTAAGAGGGTGGGAAGCTCATTTGATTTCATAGTTGACTGTTTGCATGAGTACAGGTTAAGCTGTGATTAGATTTCCATTTACGGCTCCCTCATTTTCAGGCACTTAAAAATAACTCAGCCCTAAAAGTTCTTTCTGAATTGATTGAACTGGAGCTTGCCACTGAGTCATAGATAACCCTCAACCTCAAAACACACAAACAAAAGAGAAAAATAAACAATATCAAAGTTGGGGGAGGGCAACCCACTGGGAATTTTTTATACAGCTTTTTATTATTATTATTTTTATTCTGAAAGAAGAAAACCCAAAGTCATTGGGCGAACGCAAGCCAACAAATGCATGTCTGCTGTGTTTAATCATTTTTAAATCGTTCTGCAGAGACCTAAAACAAGCTAAAACATTCAACGCCTGCACTTGCAAGAAGGGGCTTAGCACGCACATATACACATGTCACACATTTCTCCGCTTATAAATAGATAAGAATTCAATGGCCTTATGGATGGTATATGAGACACATTTTCAACGGAAAAAAAAACAAAAAACGGGTGTTTTATGATGACCTCATATCTGAGGAAAATCCAAATGACTTTAGGAGACTTGATAAAATATCCGTATTCCAGCCTTAAATTCAAGACTAGTCAGGCTTGTCCCCAATTTGTCAATTCACTTCTGCACAGCCACCTCCACCTGCAAGGTTCCCCGCGGCATTCAGCAGGTAGTGTAGGAGTTCAGCAGGGAGCCCCAGTGGTGGCATCTCATTAGACCCCCAACACAATGCTGGTATTTTTCTTTCCACCCAGGCTCCTCAGAAGAGGAACTGCTCTCTTGACCCATCCTGTGACTTCCAGATTCCAATTTCCTAAAGCACTACAGCCTCTCATGATTGCATGGGGAAGAGTTAAAGGATTGCTTCTCCTTGTGCCGAGGAGCACAATGATGCTTCCCATAAAGTCAAGATCAATGTGCGCCATTACCGCGACAGGCATACCCCCTTCGTATGCCAGTATTCTGCCATTTGGAAGGTCATCTGTTCAGTGATTTTCCTATTGTAACGGAGTTGTGAATGCTCACCAGAATCCCAGCTAGTGAAGTGGGAGCAGATGACAAAAGCAAGACAGGAAGTCGGGAGGGTCAAACTTTCCTCATCTGGGTTCCGCTAATGAAGAGCGGAAGTCAGCAACAATGCCCGCATTCTTTCCACCTCGACAAAACACCCTTTCTGTCATGACAGCCCATCTCGTGGTCCTACTGTAAAGACGAGAAATTAGCATTGCTCTTCTCTGTCATCTTTCAGTTGCCCAAGAGCCATTTTTGTAATTGCTGAATTGTTAATGCTTCTAATTGATCTTTCTGTCTTATGTATGGTATTAAGTTTTTAATTTATGCGGTGGTTTATGAGTAAGTTTTCAGAAGCCCAAAATGTTCAAGATCTAAAGATAGCAATAAAAGTATATTCTTACTCAAAATGATGAATTCTCACTAACTGAAATCTGGATTCTTGCTCTGAGTTCCTCCTTCAAAGGGCTTATTATTGCCCTTTGTGCACAATGCTTATTTAATTTAGTGTGCGCACACATACATATCCACTTACTATTCTAAGACTTTTACAAATAGGCATCCATTTAATCTTCAGGAAAGATACTGTGATTGGTCTCTTTTGCAGATGAGAAAACTCAGCTTCAAAAGAGAGTGGGTTGGTCCAGCATTGCACTAGTGGCATTGCTGGAATCTATGTGGAAACATCCGGGACTCAAAGTCAAGGTTGGTCTTAACTGAGGCATAAAAGTGTTGTCTGACAATCTACTGACATCCTCTCTTCAGGGGAAGTAATTCATGAGACCCGAGCACTCTGTCCTGGTGGTAAAGACGTTGCCATCAGGTAATGGATTTGAGTGCTACACTTAGCTCTAGGTTTCCAGGGCACTCTTCAGGGGGGTACACTGGAGGGTGTCTTTCTCGTGTGTGGTCCTGCCTTTTTCATGGTATTCTCAACAAAGGGAAGGAAACCTCTCTGCCCTCAGCATCGTCACATTTTCCTGACTTTACTGTCTGCCACTGAGGCTGCGAAAATTCAGGCTTTTTAAGGTAAAGCATCGTTATCAGGCAGACACTTTGCCTAATTCATCTTTTTATTTCTAGTGCTTAGGGTAGTTCTTGACTCATAGGAGAAGCTCAATAAATATTGATTTGAAATGATGAATAAAATTAGGTGATAATCAAATAAAGGTTATCATCCTTAAGCCTACTTGTCTGGTTTTTCATGTGAAATAAATTAATAGGCCTCCTATATTCACCAGAGATTAAATTCTAGAATATATCATGTCTTGCCAAAGTCCTGTACCATTTTTCCCCGTCTCTGGAATTTTCCTGGTTATTGTTGACATTTTACCTATTATAGCATTCCCAACAAAGAAAACAGAGGAGACAATCTGTTGTTAATAGCTTTTGAAGTGAATCAATTTATTGTCATAGTAACCAAAATTTACAAAACAGATCAATTAGGGAAAAATTTAAATTCAAGCTCAGAAGAGAATGTTCCTAGAGAAAAAAAAATGAATTATTCTATGTTTCAGAAAACTGACAAAAGAGAGTCTTTCTCTCTCACACATGAATTTCACAATGTAATAAAATAAAATAAATGCAACCTTTCCAGACCCCAACAAGAGCAAAGCAGGACAATGGCAGAATAGTGGCACACATCCACACTCCCAGCAATAGCTGCCTGACTCCCTGTGCTGTCCCTAGCCAGTAGGACTCCTTCTTCATCTCCAAGTCCTTCCAATTCCAGAAACTTCCTCCTAGGCCGACAAGTGTGTGCATTGGTGCGTCATGGCACTGGGCATGCCTGCTCTTCATTATGACTACTGATATAATAATAGTTTGTTTCTCCATCAATGCAGAGGCCAGATCTGTTCTCATCCTTGCATCAGACTCTGGAATCATGGCAGCATCTACATCAGAGCCATATCCTTTATTCAAAATATTTTGGTTGGAAATATGGCAGGCAATATCTTCAGAAATACTTACATTACGTGTATTGACCATTTGTTACTTCTTTTTGTGTGTCTTTTTTTTTAAAAAAAAAAAGAAGAAGAAGCACTGAGGGCTGAGGGCAACATATTAGAATATGGCATGCATTAGAATGTCTGCCCTCAGAAGAGATTTTTTTTTTTTATAACAAGCTCAAATACTGTGTTCCAGTTAAGTGGTGTCAAGATTGGGCTGCAGAGATCTATCTCAAGATAAAATTTAGATGACCGCAAGTAGTCTTGCTCATGTGTCACAGCTTTTTTACAGCAACCGATGGCTTCTTTGTGCTGCTGAGAGCAGCCACAGGAGGTTGGCACGGCAGTGTGGTACTCGGGGATGGGGGAAGGCAGAAGCTGGAAAGTTCGAGGTCAGCCCTCCTTGGCTAGCCATGTGTCAAAACACGTAAGGAAATAAGTGAGGAAAGGTGGAGGCAGAGGAGAAAGGGAGGAGGGAAGGATGAAGGATGAAGAGAAAGATGAAACAGCCCGAGGGGGTCCAACACGTTGCCATCTTTCAGGTGTGCGCGAAGTCAGGAATTGCCGGCTTCAGACCTCCCTCTCCCACTTGAGAAAAGCAATTTGCCGTGAATTCGGAGTGGGAATAAGTGGATTGCGAAAGGCCCCTTGGATCTGATTCAGTTGCTAAGAAAGCAAGAGCGCTGTATAGAAACTAATCATTCATATCACACAGCACCATCGATGAAGATGTACACGTGTGTCCAGAAGATGCAGTGAGGACGGCATCCTCGAGGTGGCGGTCCCAGAGGGCTCAGACAAGAGGTCAGACTTTTTTTTTTTTTTCAGAAAAGAACTCGAGGTCTGTTTTCATTCCTAGCGTGTTTAAAGCTCAAAACGTGGCTAGAAGTCTTTTCTTCTGGCAGAAAGTCACTTCCTTAGAAGGTTGAGTAATCAAAACAGCAGAACCAGGTTCCATAAAGTCAGATCCATGCCAGCCAGCCCTCTTGTTGAGCCGAGAAGTGAGGCTAGGCTGTCTGGCTGTCTTTTCTGTGCCCTCATCCATTCTTGCTTCCTACTCTGCTGACATTGAAAGTTCAGATTGAGCCCTGTCAGCAATTTGGGCCACTTGCCCATACCCACTGGGGAAAGGTGGGGGGCCCTGATTTGTAGCCCCACCAGGAATACACAGCGAAGAAGAAGACAGTTCCCACTGGAAACTAACTGATTTGCCAATAGAGAATTTGAGAATGCCGCTGGTCCTCACTGGAAAGTCTAAACCCAGGCTCTGCCCAAAGCACAACAAAACTGTTTTGTATCGATGGCCCATCACGAAGGCCTTTTATTGTCACAGGATCTCATATAGTCCAGACTGGCTTCAAAGTTGCTATGCCAATAAGGAGGACCCAACTTTTGACTCCTTCTGGTTGGGGGGATTACAGGCATGTACCACCACCACCACCTTTATGAGGTGTTGGTGATCAAACTCGGGCTTCCTGCATGCTAGACAAGCATTCGACCAATGGAGCTATATCCCGTCCCTACACCACTTTCTTTCTTCTGCCTTTATTCATTGAACCATATTCCTGTGTGTCACTGTGACTGGCTCCTTCTGTGCTGGCAATCTGCCTCTGCATTTTCCTTGCATGCATTTCCCTCCGCCATCCTTCCCATGGACTATATCAGTTAGAATTATGACCTAAAACTCTCTCTAGGATGCTGTATATTTGCATGCTCACTTAGTAAAGGAGGTCCTGAACTAACTACAGTGAGATTTCAGATCTCACTGCATGGACTTAGCTCTCCTAAAGACACAGTACCTAACAGCTAACGACGTACGACCTCCACATCTTATAAAGTAGACAATGGTCAGTTGCTTGACATCAGCAATTAGATCCCAAGGCAGACATGATACGCAGTGCCTATAAACTCAGCAACTTTGATGCTGAGGCAGGAGGAGAATGAGTTCCAGGCCTGCCTGGGTTACAGAATAATGATCCAACCCATGCCTAGAGTACTGTAAGACTTCTTGATGAACCAACCAACCAAAAAACAAAAATATTAGTTTCAAACTGCACTCACTATAACACCATGAATTACCTCCCATTGAATCCAAGCTTGTGAGCCTCCGGTCTTCACATTTGGTCACATTCTCTTTGATCTTGATTCTGTCACTCTTCATATGAAGCTTTCCCTTAAGGGTTTTGTCACTTGAAATTTTGGAGCATGATATTTTATGGTGCCTTCTCAGACCAGGAAGAAAACCCAGACACACATTGAATGCCTTTCCTTATTCTGGCGTTCATTTTCTGGTCACTCTACTGTGAAGAGTAGAGTAATGAAAGCCGGCTCTCTCCAGCCACACTTATCATAGCCCCTCTTTTACCCACCAGATCTGTTAAAGCCCTGTCTAACGAGCTTCCTTCATAATTTCTCATGATTTAATGAAGATATTGGAAAATACAGCAATAAGAAGACTCTGGAGATGTTGTGGTGGAATTTCTAAGTCATCATTAATTTTACTCCTAAATGCTCCTAAATGTCCTAAACCAGACATTGAATAACTCACTGTAGTGTTTCCCAACTTGCTTTTGTCACTTCCATCCCCCCCCAACACACACACAGCTTTGTTTTATAGTGAGATATTTAAAGAAAAATGTAGACTGCCAATTAAGCAGCATGATATTAGGCTAAGTCAGGAGAATTCTTTTACAGTCTTTAAAGTCAA
>JAQHUG010000057.1:4571566-4584030 GCA_028555095.1 Dicrostonyx torquatus | reverse complement strand
CGTGTTCATGTGTGTGTATGTGTGTGCACATGTGCGTGTTCATGTGTGTGTAACCAATAATCCAGAAGGGAACCAGAAACTTGAATCAGGTTGTCACAATGCCTTTGGTCTATGGCTCCATCTCCCTTCAGCTTCTCAGCTGTGACCTCAGACCTTGAATACAGCTTCACCCTTGAAGCTGTTATCCTCTTCTTCCTTCCCCGGTAGGCCCCACTCATTGAAGCAAGCTCTCTAAGTCCCAAGGCTCCACCCTGCTTTGTTTATACACTGCACTGAATATCAGGCCTAGCCTCTGATACCTGTCTCAGAGGTAGGGGCTCTTGGCAGTCATATTTGGAAGGAATAAATGAGTTCTTGTTACAAGACACGTCTCAGACAGGATGTTTTATGTGTAGCTTCTGAAACTATATAGCTAAGTGAGGACCGGACCAGCGGGATTTTCATAGCTCCCTTTCTTCAGCTGCTTTGGAGTAAATGTATTTTTTTTCCAAGCTCCCTACCTCTTGGCTGACAAACCCTGAGTCTTAATTTTCCATGCACCTCTCACCCCTCTCGTTTGCACAATGAAACATACTCAACATCAGTCAGACATCTGTCTGGGAAGCAGCCCTCTTCACCCATGTTTACTGCAACCCCTGCGTGTCCTGGTCTACGGTAGATGACTGAGCCCTTGACAAGGCTGCTAGTGCTGGCCATTTCTGCTGTGCCCTGTGGACACCCACCCTCCCCATCTGCCGACTCTGTATCTCAGACTCATCCGCTGTCTGAGGGCTTTCATGCCACTGACCTTTGTCATCCTGCCCCAGCTAGGGCAACATGAACGCCCTCGGAGGTTCCAGCTTCTACCATCCCTACCCAAGGTACTCTTAACATCTCTGTGGAAAACTGTGATCCCCTTGACAAGTCTGCTCCTAGGATGAATGAGAACAAAGGTGCTAACACTCTTTCCAAAATGAGTATCTTACCCTTTTCTTTCATGAGCCTGTGTTACGTAAGATGCTCCTCACAATTAGGGCCAAAGGAAACTGGGCCATTCTGGCTCTTCCTCAGCAAGCTCATGGCAGGATTTGTGCATGTGTCCATCTGCCTCGTACACGTCTGTCATTTTCTGGGTCAGCAGAAAATAGGATGTGGTCTTTGCTCTCACTTACTTCTCTTTACACATTCTTCCTCCTCTTACCAGAAGGACAATTAATTTGGGAGGAAAAGCCTGTGAATTGGGTTTCTCTCTGCTCAGCATGCACGGCAGTCCTCGTGGGCTTCTCAGCTCTGACCAGTGAGCAGTACTTTTACTGGTAACTTGTTTAACAGAGTGTTGGGACCATTTGGAGCCCTGGCCTCCAGCTGCTCTTCCCTGCTAGAGATCTTTACATCTGATTTGAGTTACTGAAAGCTGTGCTTCACGAGCACGTGTTGCCTTGAGGATCAGAGGATGAGGTTTTCACCTGCTGGCCCACCTGACTGTTGGGTATATAAGCCTTCATGGTGCTATTGAATAAAGGGTTTCTTACTTGTGACTAGAGGTCCGTGTCTCTGTCTCTCTGTCTGTCTGTCTCTGTGACTTTGTATGTTTCAACCTCCAGCTCCTTGCCCGAAGCTCGCAAACTATATGATAGTGCACAGACCATAGACAGGCGTTTGTGTGCAGCAATGGAGGTTACCATTTGTTTTCTCCCAGTCTAAGAGCTGTAAGAAGCTGTCATACGTTTTATTCTAACAGTCTGATGATGTTAAAATGCCCCACAATGCTCAGGTACAAACAAGAAAAGAATCTTGCGTGTCCTATCAAAAAAAAATCTATCAAAATTATCAAATAGTTAACATAATCTTTGTCCCGAAAAAATGATCCCTAAAGTCACTAAAAGTCAATCCTGTGCAGCTTCACGTCCAGCCCTGTTGTGTATGAAGCCAGTGCTTAATTTTAAACAATAAACACTTAATTCTTCAAAACAATAATAGTCAAAGACTCAGCTGTTGACTTTTAAAGAATTGATAATTCTGTAGAGGCAAGGAAGAGTAAGCAGGGATCTGGTCAACCGAGGCCAGTGAGAATGTTTTTAAACACACGTCCAAGCTACCTACTCTCTAGAAACGAGCCGAATGATCTGTGCAAACTCAGCTTCAGTCTGGCCCTTCCCTGACTGCGATGAAAAACAAGAGAGAAATGAATGCTGCTCGGGTTGACAAAGGAGGCAGGGTACACAGAGACATCACCTGAGAAGGAGCTATGGGCCCTCCTCCCTCCCACTTATTCTGGAGCTTTCTGATACTTCTCTGGTACTTAGAGCATGGCCTGGGGGGAGCAGGAATTAATTCACTGAAAGAAAGAACAGGTGAAAACACTTGTCCGCTCAATGAAAAATTTCAGTTTTCAATTGAGCTTTATTTAATGCAGAAGGCTATCTGGTCTCCCTGTTCTTCTTCATTATAACCTCAGCTCAAGATCTATGTTCTCCCGCATGGTTTTTATTTATTTCAACATATAGGAACTCTTTGAGGTGAATACCAGCAACCGCAGCAGAAGAGTGTACTCAAGGTTTCTCTGGAAGTTTGGCTAGAGCCTTTCGGAAAGAAAACGGTGCTGGATGCTGCCGTGAAGATTTAAGGCCTCTAAGATAAGATGACCTCTTTCGTTAGCTCGTCTTTTCCATATCCTGGGTTTAGCAAAGTCTGAATAGTATTTAGCTCCACTCTAAAATCCGTTCAAAATTACCTTGCATACAGTAAGGCAACTACATTTGAAGTTTAAAATAAGACAATCCTTACAGGGAAAAATCAGCCACTTATCAGTAGTGTTCCATGCAGCTCATTGGAAATTCAGAATTTGGAACACAAATTTAGAGTATTGAACATGGCATTATTCATTGCCTGGCACCGAGTCACACAAGGCAGTTAGCCAAACAAGCTATCTCTGTACTTACAGGTGAAACAACGGTTTGGAGAATCTTAAAAATTTGAAAACATTCATAAATCAAAATAGGAGGATTTCTAAAGGTGGGGGGAGGGAACGCTCTGCCAAGTTAAACAGAATAAAGAAGAAAACAAGCCAGCTGTTAAAACGGTTTCCATAACAGACACTCACACTTCTTCAAACAATACCAATTAGTGTCTTTAGAACGGACTTCCCAGATATGATATTTCAATCAGCAATATTTGCCGGGTGTAAAGAGCTGCCCTTGGTTGTATATGGGCTGTAGAAACTAAGACAATGGCTCTCGGTAGCTTTGCAGACAGACAGATGAAGCTCATCCCTTGGATGCAAACTATCTAAACACATGAACTGACACCCCACACACAAAAATATTGAGAGTATCCCGAGATCCCCTCCGGGAAAATGCCCTCACCCCTGTCAGTAGCATGACTTTAGAGTCCATGTGTGCTCTTTCTTTACTCAAGGGAGTTTTGGCTTCTTCGAAGTAGCCACTGTTATCTTTGTCTCCTAAGGAATATACCTCCTGGTCATCTGGTTAAGAGGCTATATCAGGAAGTTGTGTGAAAAAAAAATTGTGGAACCCTAAAGGAAACAAAAACAGAAGCCCGGCTCTCCCTGAATAAATCAGCTTCCAAGTTTTGCTTCATTAACCAAAAGCCTGTGTAGGGGAGTAGAAAACGAGGTTAATCCTCAGCGCAAGGAGTTCTGAAGACCAAGGTGGTACCAGAGAAGGCTCCTAGGCTCTGGGGAGAAATTTCGATTTGATGTATGGGAAGCTCTAGAGCTGTTGGCTGGATGGTGTAGCTGACATGCGTGGTGGTGCATGTGGGGTCGGGTTCTGAATGAGTCCCAGAGTTACACAGAAGCTATAGGCCCAAAGCAGTTCCTTTGTTAACCAACGAAAGCAACACATAGACAGAAGGACCTCCTACACCAAGAAGATACAAATTTAAAAAAGAAAAAAGAAATCAGTCTGTGAGTTAGCTGTTCCCTAGAATATTCTGTTATGTAAAGTCTGAGTTGTGCACAGTGCTGGGGTTCATTCAGGTTTTTGTGTATACGAGCAAGTTAAGACATTCAAGTCCAAAGGCAAAGTTCTAACTCGGCGTCCTTAACAAACTGGCTGTGAAATGAAATCGCTAAGACCACTCTTAACTCAAGATTAGAAATAAAAGCCTTCTCTAAATCAAGTCAGCGGTCCACATGGTCTCAGTGACAGCAAAGCAGAGCAGACAGAGGGAAAAGAGCGGCTAAGCCCGTCTATTATGCCTTTTACTTTCAAGACGTTACAGATTAGCCCTGAGCTCAGCTTGTCCTACTCATGGCCTCTGTGGGAGACCCTCCCTTTTCCAACTTGTGATTCCATTTGTTCTTCGTCAGAGATTGCTGCAAACTGGTTTCTGTGCAACGCTTTCTTTATCTGCTCTGTGAGGTTGATCTTGAACCACCTCCTGCTTGCTCCATCCTAAGATCCTCTAGGACACGATGCAGTACTTATCACGTGACTTCCTTTGCTGGCTTTCTGAGGTGCTTCCAAGAAGCAGTGTTGAGTTTCTGAGACTTTGTCTGGCTGGGCTTTCTTCCATTCTACGTTGAGGATTGACGGCTTTGGTGAGGATGACTCTAGAGAGAGAATCCTTTGTCCTTGGGATGGAAGGTATCATCTCGTTGCCATGGAGCTAGTGAGGCTGATGCTCCAAAGACTGAAGCCATGTCTATGCCTCCTCCATTCTTTCTGGTGCGAGAGAATTGTCTGTATTCTGTCAATCATGTTTTAAATAAATGTTGATGGGCCAGGCAGGAAGTATAGGTGGGAAAACCAGACAGGAAGTAGAGGGGAGAACAGGAGAATTCTGGGAAGCAGGAAGCTCCCTCGCCATTCCTGCCCAGTCCATCTAAGAAGCTTGATGTAAGCTGCCCTGCTAAGGAAAGGTACCGGCCATGTGGCTAACGTAGATAAGAACAATGGGTTAATATAAGTTACAAGAGCTAGTAAGAAGACTGAGCTAATGGGCCCATCAGTTTATAACCTAATGTAGACTCTCTGTGTGATTTTCTTTGGGGCTTGCTGGCTGTGGGGTACCGGGCAGGACAGAAACCCCAACAAGCAGGCCCTCATGTTACACACTTTCTTTGTGAATGACCCTGTGATATTCTCATTTGCACATTTCTCTCTAGAGTCATTGCAGGATTTTCCCCTTTAACTCTGCTGCTCTGAATTCCATAGACTTCAGTTCTGGGTAGTCTATATCCGAAGGACCTCTCTACAGGCTGGTGACAACTTGGTAAGGTTGGAAGACCTAAATGTCGTTATTCACATGGTTCAGTTGTTAGGAGCACTGACTGCTCTTGCAGAGGATCCAACTCTAATTGCAACTATCCCACATGACAGCTCATAGCCATATGTAACTCCAGTTACAGATCCAGGGGATCTGATGTCCTCTTCTAGTCTCCACCAGCATCATGTGCATGTGATACACACATACACACACACACACACACACACACACACACACAAGCAAACACATCTAGAGAACAAAAATAAATATTTTTAAATGGATACCATTACCTTTAGGTTCTTAAGAATGTTCTTTTATTGTCTCTTGAGTGATTTATCTTCTCTCAAATCCTTTCCTTCATGTAGCTTGTGGTAACTTTTCTCTCTCATTGTTTTCTCCTTTCTTTATCCCCACCTCCATCTCGCCTCTCCTTCCTCTACCTCTTTCTATTTTCTTAAACAAAAATAAGAGTCAACCCCTAGAATAATTTTATGACTTACCTATCATTTTCTCCTTCATTTTTCAGTTTTGATTTTTCATGTTTTACTTCCTCTGGAAGATCTTCTCCAGTATATCACTCATGTTCATGTTGGACTTTTAATATCTGCTTCCACTTTAAGGAATAAGTACTAAGAGTTCATTCTCAGAACAGCATGCCCGGTATCCTGGCTGTATGCCCTAAACGCTGGGTCTTCCCTTGCATCTCCTTAGAATGCAAAATACAGTATCTCTGGCAGGTCTTCAACTCTAATCCAATCTCCTTATCTACTGTCTTCCTTTCTTCCTGTTTTTGTTTGTTTTGCTGCCTTTTGCATTGCAGCTTTGTCTCTTGAACCTTCTCTTTTTTAGCAAGAATTTAAAACCAGGTTGAAATCGTCTGTGCACACAGGACACAGGTAGGACTTGTCCAACAGTGAGTTTCAATAAGGGGACTGGCTTGTTATTCTCACTGACGTCCAGGGTTGTGGAAATCTCCCAAGTCCGTAGGTCATTTTGCTCTTGAGTGGCTCCTTTGCTTGGAGAAAAACCCCTTTCTCTCTTGTCTGAGAGAGCTGCTGCTAGGGCTGTGGAAGGTGAATGTAGAGAAAGGGGTCAGAGGTTTCCTTTCCAGCAGGAAGGCCTCACTTAATCCCCTTGTGTTTGTGTGACACCTACCCTCCCTCTGCTCTACCTAATGCAAGGATTCTCCATCCTCCGGGGCACCATTCCCAGAAACTAAATCTCTAGTCTTAGGCTTGGACGAAGGAGGAACTAGAAAGAATGTTATCATTTGATTTAAAGCTGTAAGCAAGCCAGCACTGAACTCATGCCTCTATTCCTACCTTCAAGAATCCAGACTACCTCCAATGCCTGACTCCCAGAAGGACATAGATAGAGTGAGTTACACGTTGTCCCTTGTTGGCTTTTACACCACATCCGCAAACTCCAACTGCCAACTTTTCTACTCCCTTACTCCAGTCTTTTAGCATTTATTTTGCTGCTTTGCAACTCTCTCTGGACATGCCTTACCTTCTGCCATCTCCTCTTATAATCTCTGGTGTCTGTATTTCTATCTGCCCTGCCATTGATTGAAGTTCATGCGGAAAATAGAAATAAACACAGGTGGTCAATGTGTCAGTTCAAGTGAGAAAGCTGGGGTTGCTTGTCAAGGAGTCTAATAATGTCCTAACCAGAATCAGGAGTTTCTTCTCTCATCATGATCCTATGAGACCACACTGGATGTATGAGAATTCAGTTGCAGCCAGGTTACTGCATTCAGCCCCACTAGCCACTGACAACATCGTTACTGCAACTGATAATCACTGCTTCTGTGAGTGCCGAAGACGTCAGCAAGACCATGTTTGTAAGGACGCCGCATCAGCTACAATGCTTGTTAAATGTCATCACCACGTTACCCTCAAAGGGAAAGCTAAACTCCTAATTGACTCCCTGGAAATTCCAAATGGAGCACTTGCCTGGCTTTTCCACCAGGAGCAGAGAAAATAGCACCAAGTCGCCCAAGAAAAGAAACTATAAACTATAAACTACAAGATGTCATAATCTATAGCCAAGGTATCATTCCTATAATCCCAGCACTCAGAGGAAGGCTGAGGCAGGAGGATCAGCATGAATTTGAGACTACACTGTTCTTCATTATGAGTTCTAGTTCAGCCTGATCTAACAGAGTGAGACCTAAATCAAGATAAAGTCATATTGAGTGAGGTCACCCAGACCCAGAAAGACAAATATCATATGTACTCACTTATAAGTGGCTTTTAGACATAAAGCAAAAATACAAATAACAACAACATCAGAAAACAGTCTACCATTCACAACCCCAGAGAACCTAGACAACAAAGAGAACAAAGAGGACCCTAAGGGAGACATACATGGATCTAATCTACATGGGAAGTAGAAAAAAAAAAAAGATCTCCTGAGTAAATTGGGAGCATGGGGATCATAGGAGACAGTAGAAGGAGTGGGGGGAACGAAGGGAGCAGAACAGAGAAAAATACATAGCTCAATAAAAAAAAAAAGTAAATGTCATCATGCTTTCCTTTACTGTTGGGTTTTCGACAATGTCTTTCTCTGTTTCAGAACACTCTTTCCTTCCTCCCTTCATCCTGCTTGATTAACTCATTCATTATTACTTTGTCCCAACCGTGATCAGGATACTCACAGTAGTTCAATTTATTGAGGGCATACAACATCCATGTATTATGTCTTTACATGCACAGTCATGTGTCACTCAGCCTCATTAGGTGGTCTTCTCCTTCTGTGTGCTTCGCTGTGCATGATGTATGATCTCACGTGCTATGTAAAGCAGCCTTCTAATGTAGAAGCCCCAATTCCCTTCCCTCTGTGGATGGAAAATGCTGAGGAATAGTTTGTATAACTCTTTGTCGTTGGGCTTCTCAGTATCTCACATCTGCGTAAGTCATCTCTCAGATAGTGCCAGGGTTAAGATACAGTCAGAACCCAGGGGGCTTTGGGGAAACTCCATGGTCTTTCTGTGCTTTGAATTCTTTCAGTGAAATGCATACAACCATAGCAGTTATCACACAGGATTGGCGAGAAGATCAACTAAGTCACTATCCTTGCAGTGTTACATAGAACAGGCAGATATGAATTATATAAATTATATACATATATGCTCTTATTATTTGATCCCAGAGCCACTGGCTCATTTCTTATGAGCGAGACCTTCTATCTGAATCTGAGTTGTGCTTTTCAAAGTGCATGGACTTTGTATGGTAAACTCACACACCACCATGACCACCACCACATCATCACTGTCATCATTCCCAATGTACAACAACTTCGAAACAAATTACTTACCAGTTAAAATAACAGTACCATAGTTTCTAGGTCTTGGCCAATAGCCAAAAGGTCCTGGTAGGTGGCTTCCAGTGAGCGCCGTTCTCTTTGCAATCGGTGTAAGGAGAATAGCTGCAGCTGCCTTACCATTAAATTCAGAATTTTTTATTTTCTGGATCCCACTCCCTGCCTTCCATGGGACAGTGAGCCCAAAGGGGACAAGCGTCCTGACTATAATACTCCTTAGGGCTGTACCCTACCCCTTAGAGAAGTGCATAGGATTAAAAAAAAATGTGCTTACTAAATGTTTAATAAAGACACAAACCAATGAGCAAATTCTTACAGTCACTGAACTCCTGTGCATGGGGTTCCCCACAGGCAGAAAGTAGGGGATGGGGGGATAATCACTTAGCTCTGAGCAGAATCAGCATCACAGTTTACAGTAAAGACAAATACAGATGGGCTAACGCAGAGCGGCTGACGGCAACGCGGTGTTCATGATTTTCTGATCCCAGACGAGCTGATAAATTCCTGAGTTCTCATGGTCAAATAGATTAGTGAGAATGCCAGATGAGATCATGGACCCTTCGTAAGGTGGAGGCCACTGGCTGCGGGGGCTACTGGGAAAGAATTCTCTCAGGCCTATCATTCTGAAAGTACAGTTGGGCATTGGTTTAATAAACCTGTCATTCTCTGGGGTGTTTCATGAACGGTTGCCATCTCCACAGTCCTAAGTGACTGCTACATTCCTTATGGATGACGAATAAATGCAGATTGTGCGAGTCACGAGCGAGGCAGGGGTGGGGGGAAGCGGAAAACTGTCCCCGAGTCCCTAGGAGACAAAGAGAATTGGAATGCCCAGAGAAGTCTCAGAACTTCCCAATCACATAAGTCAGCAGCACAGATGGCTGCACCAAAGAGATCACTCTGTCTGTCCATCAACAAGACAAAGGGACAATCTCAAGTCACTTAATAAGACAAGAAAAGAGAAAAGAACAAGTTTCATTCTATCTAGGGACATGTGAACACTTCCCCCACCATCCAGTTCGAATAGTTTATTAATTCATCTGCTTATTCGATACATACAATCTTCCCTGTGCCAGGCTCTCCGCTTCGTACTTGGCAGAAAGGAGTGCAATGGATCCACTCTGAGCTCCAGCAGGAGAGACTGAGCAGTGGCCACGTTCTGCCTTTGGTTCTAGGTTGGAACAGGCCTGATTTCTTATTCCGCTATCGATTGTTTCATTAAAGAAACTATGGTAGTCCACAGGGGGTAGCATGTGTATGTGTGTATGTGTGTGCATGTGTGTGTGTGTGTGCATGCGCATGCGCTCCAACACATGCGTGCACACACAGGCTTATATCACAGCACTTGTGTGGATGCCAGAGAACAGCTTCCATCCGTTGGGTTCCGGGGACTGACCTCCAGTTGTCGGGCCTGGCAGCAAGCACTTCTACGGGCTGAGCTCTCTCACTGGTTAACTCACCAGACACAATATTTTCCAGCCCCTGTGTTGTCTGGCTGGCTTTCGCAATGGATGGAATGGAAATGATGGGGCAGGGGTCTTTGTGTAAAGACACAGAAATGTCCTCCCTGACTTCCTTTTCTTCCTGCTGACCACAATGCCTAAACCGCTGCTAACCTACAAAGAAAAGAGAAACTTTTATTCTGGTGGCATTTTGAAATGTATTTGTCAAAGCCACTATCGCTACGCTAATATTAAAAGTATTCTAGGTAAAGAGTAGAAAATAAGGAAACTCACGGAAGCATGGCTTGTGCAAGGAGAGTGAATAATCCCTGTTCTTTGGAGGAGGAATGTGGGAGGGAAGGAGATCAGCTGGAAAGGTAATTTGGAACTGCGGATGACAGGCACCAAGTTTTAACTCTCGAGGAAACAGAGCTCTAGAGAAAAATCAGATATGTGATTTATATCTCATTTCAAGCCAATAGAATGTTTGCACTTCCTGTATGGACAAAGGTCAGGAAAACTTATGAGTCTTGGATAGCAAGTTGTTCATAACTATTTTTTAAAAAGTATTTTTTAAAAAACTGCACTTGGAACATCTGGCCATCCATATTCATATATATGCACACAAATGCATGCATATGCGCGTGTGTGCAGAATCCCATGCCCAGCCACAAGAACTGACGTGTAGACATAGAGGCATGCCAGACACACATAGAAGCACCTCTGTGAACATACGTGAACTACTGGTGTGCCTATGTGTGAATTTGGATGCCTATGCACATAATATAAACTACACCCAGAGCTTTACATTAAGCAATATTGGACATTGTGCAGCCTTGAATAGAAACAATTATATAGCTATATATTCATTTCTCAAATTGAGTCTGCTTTGATACTGACTTCCACATGTCATGGAGTTGGGGAGCGGTGGTTTCTTCTATAGCGCATGCCCACTGCCTGTGTTCTAATGGCATTGTGCATCCAACTCCTCTTATTTGCCTCCTAGGAAAGAGTTATAGAAATAGTCTTGCTCTAGGGAAATGAGCAGGCACTTTTGAAAAATATTTTTTTTTCATTTCCATTTCCTTTCATGCTTAAAACACGTTCCTCCACAGTGTCCACCTCAGGTGGGTTCAGAAGGTTCCCAGAGCTGCCAACAGATCTCCTCCAGTGAAAAAACTTATGCGAAAGGCCGGCTGCTACCCAGAGGGATGTGACAGATGGCAGGGTCACCGTGCCGAGCTCAGATGGCTTACCCAGGTGGAGAGGGATCAGGGAGCTGGAAGCAGAGCTCTGGAAATTATTCCTGGCCCACTTCACCTCACACTGACAATCCCACACCCTTCTGAGCTGTGCATTTTGGAGGCTGGAGATCCCAGATGCATGGTTTGATTTCTCTGAGAGAGTGCAACTTGGTGTGAGCCCCTGCAGTACTGTTTCAAAGGGGGCGTTATTGTCACAGTGTGACACATTGTACTCAGCCCAATTTTCTTACCTTAGTGTGATGCTGACTTTCAAATGGTCACCTCAGAGCCATCTCTAACTGGCACACCTAAGCCAACAACAGCAACCACACAACAAAAGCCCTCATGTGTCTGGCTTACAGGAGGAGCAGCAAAGAAATGATCAGATCTAATCACACTTTAACTTAAAATAATCAACATCTTCCCTACGAAATGCACTACTTGTGGGGCCTCTCTCCTCCTAAGAGCCACAGAGAATGAGAAAGACAGACAGTGTGACTCAAACTAGGAAAATCTTGCTGAGCACACCTAGATCTGACCTTTGTCTTCAGAAGACAGAAATAGTTGCAAATCCCAGTGCCCTAACTCCACAGCTACTTAGGTCAATGTTGGCAGCCTTTCAGGTTACAACGTTAAAGATGTTTACTGCCAGAAGGGAGGAATTCTGTTTATTCCTTTTTTTCCCACTAGTGAGAGACTGTCTACCACAGTCTCTCCATGTCCCATGGTGGTATCTTGTCTCTTTTGTCACCAAAATCAGTGTTGCAAAAACAAATAAGTAACCAACCTCCAGGGTTCCAAGATGAAGAACACCTGTGTTAAACTGGCAATTGAAGTTGCTACTCAGTAGCCTTGTGATATCGGTTCCTTCTCAGAGTTGAGCCAACCTTGAACCTGAACAATGGTCAATAGATAATCTGGCGATGAGTATTTAAGAGGCTTGGTATGGTTGGAATTGAATTCTTGGACTGGGAAAAGTTTGTGTATAGTTTTATAGTTGTTTATATTTTTATACTCAGCTCAGCAGCCTTCAAGCAGATCAGACCCACAACATTGCTGTCAGCGTGACCATATTCCATCCTAAGTGTTCCAAGTTCTAGTCCCAGGGACGCCTAAGAACTGACAAGATGCAACCACTTTGGAAATCAGTGTGGCGCTTTCTCAGGAAACTGGGAATCAATCTACCTCAGGATCCAGCAATACCACTCTTGGGAATATACCCAAGAGATGCCCAACCGTACTA
>JAQHUG010000057.1:4553730-4570441 GCA_028555095.1 Dicrostonyx torquatus | reverse complement strand
GGTGGGGTAGTGGGGGAGCGGGAGGGCTGGGAACAAGGGGAGTAAATGTAAATTTTTCTTTTAACAATAAAAAAAAAACTGACAACATGCAGACCTCAGAGGTTCACTGCCTTGGCTCTGTGAATATGAAGTGGTCTCAAAAATCTGAATTTAAACAAACCTCTCTGGTAACTCTTGAAACCTAACCAGAAAGCAATATTTGAGCCAAAAGCGAACTTTAATGTCAATGTTTGAAATTTCCTTTTCTGCTATAGGCAGGATTGTTGTAGTATTGTATTCTGCCGAAGACAAATATTGTTTTTTATCATGATGAAGGTTGAAAAGTAAGGGTGAATAAAAAGACATTATATAAAGGGAAAGACTAAGTACTTTATGCCAAATTCCCTACAGACAGAGGTGCCGAGGGAAATACCTATGCAAGTGAATTTTGAAGCAGTCATTTCAGGGGAAAAGGAGAGCAAGATGGAGAAGGAAAGAGAGGATCTAGATGGACCAGTGACCTCTCCTGGAGTCTAGCTTCAGCCTCAGTCCATACAGAGTCTTATAAAAATGAACCATTGTACGTTATAGGCTGCACTTTGAGGCCAAGGGTATACTTTTTGTGTCTCGTATAAGTCAGTCATTTAGTTACGGGGTACCTCTGAAAACTGTAGGCTTGCATTCTCAGCTGTTTCAGGGGGTTTCCTTCAGCTGAGAGCAGTCCTGCAGAAGCAACAGCAAGTGTCAGCTTGCAGAATCAACACTCCCAGCAAGCAAGGGAAGGTGGGGGACCACACACAGCATCAGCTGTGTTCGCTAACATGTGCTAGGAGTTTGCTTCCTGTGGTATACACTAGTGAAACATCACACACTTCTGAATTCTGGGAATACACAACTTTAGCAGGAGTGTCTGATCTAATCCCTCCAGAATCCTGTCTCTATGAGGATGGAGGAATTAAGACACAAAGCAAGACAATATGGACACAACAGACCATTGACCCAAGAGTTGAATAGCTGAGAGTTCATCTCTATCCAGTACTCAGGTCAAGACACTATGGTGCTGCCTAAAATCCCAGGGAACATAAATTTTCCTTTTTCTTCAACTTAACCACAGTACAAGACTACTAGGAATTAAACAAAAGAATTGAAACCATTCGTGTGGGATAAAACATGTCTTGGGCAAATGAATGCAACTTGAGTTCTCTATCTTGCCCAAAATGACTTAAATTATTCGGCCCAATAAATCTCTCCTGAAACCAAAGCTACACTTCAGCAACAGTATCTCTGCCACCGTTGCAGGGGGTCTCACTTGGGAAGGCAGTGAGTCACTGGCGATATCGAGTCAGAGTTGGTTCTGGTAGCACAGCGTATTCACATAGGTGCCCACAAACCCCTACGGTTACTGTTTCTAAAAGACAATGAGCATTTGACAGTATTTTACTAAACAGCAGAGGTTTGGGGATCGTGTCATTTCTCCTTCTTAAAATCAGGTCAGTTACCCGTCTGTAGTTTGCAGGCTCTCATCGTCATAGCTTCCAAACAAATCCTAGCACTGTGACGCTCTGCTATTCCAGGCCTTTCTATTGAATATATTCGAGCCCTTACTTCAGTAAAAAAAACTAACGGAGTTTTCTTTACAGTTCATTAGCTCGCTTGTCTTGGGTCTCTAAGTCATCCCTGTTCGACAGTGTCCATCCTGGAGCTATTCATCCTGCTGCCCAATATGCCACGGACGTTTTATCTAAAGAATTTTGTTGTTAGTGTGGGTCGCATTGATGGAAGCATTTCTGCATCAAGTTCTACGTTTGCTTCTTGCTTTCCGGAGAGCTCGCAGTCCTTGGGGTGGCACCGTTTTGAATTGCACATTGCACTCAGCCATCCTCGCATTTTTCCGCATCCCTCTCCTGACTCTGGCTGAGCCCAAGCTTCATTGCCCATAGCTACAGATGCCCAGCATCTACAGGGTGTCTCTGGAGCTGTTCTCTGTGGCTGAACTGTTGAGAGTAAATACTGTATTTTTACTTCTCTAGTACGTGCATTGGTGATGAAACTGTTAGGGTTTCTACTTTTCAAAGATTCTCTGCTGAGACGCATGAACTTTTGCCTTTGCTGACCGTGGAATGTGGCTTGCCCTTGCTGTAAACTCCAGGCAATCTATTTCCTAAAGCCCGAGATATCTGCAGCATGTCTCCTACATTCCGCCCCTTCCTCTCTCTCTCTCTCTCTCTCTCTCTCTCTCTCTCTCTCTCTCTCCCTCTCCCTCTCTCTCCCCCCTCTCTCTTTCTCTCCCTCCCCCTTTCTCCCCAAATAATTTGACTGATTAATACAAAGCTTCCTATGACACCCTTTGTCAAGACAGCTCCTTCATAATCTGNCTCTCTCTCTCTCTCTCTCTCTCTCTCTCTCTCTCTCTCTCTCCCTCTCCCTCTCTCTCCCCCTTCTCACTTTCTCTCCCTCCCCCTTTCTCCCCAAATAATTTGACTGATTAATACAAAGCTTCCTATGACACCCTTTGTCAAGACAGCTCCTTCATAATCTGGTCCAGTACTGTGTTCTCTATATTGTTTTCTTTCCTTGCTTCTTCATCTTTCTGAGTTGTCAGCAAATCTAAAGTTTATCAGATGACCTCTGTGTATGTGTGTGTGTGTTTCTTTTTCCTTTTTTTTTTCTTTTTCAGAATAAGACAGCCACAGACATTCCAACGGGTACATATTCCCCTTTCTTCAAGGCCAGTCTTGTAATCTGCCTTTGGAAACCCTTTACCCACATCCCCTGTCTGTGTGGTGGTCTGCAGAATACCTCCAGACTATCACTTCTAATTCTCTTTCTCTTACCCTCCCTGGGAAGAGAATTTGCAGTGTTCACTCTCTGTGCAGAAGGGAAAACTCTCCACGCTGCAGCTGCCACCTGGGTCTCCAGAGATTCGTATGTGCAAAGACTTTGAATGGTCCAGAGGGAAGGAGCTCAAAGGCCAAGAAAAAACACATCTTCTGACAAAGAGCCAGAAGGGTCACATCATTTTCTCTAGAAGCTTCTCCATACCCAGTGATACCCTTTCTGCTCATGGTTGAACGAAAACATATGGCTATCTAATGAAAACAGAATTATTTGAAGAATTACGCAGTGAAACAGAAGGTGATTAAGAGCAACTAATAATAGAACTGTGACAGCCAAGCTGACGTGACATCGTCTCGGCTCCAGGGCTTACTAGCTGCGGGCATTATAACTCCTCTAGGCCAGATGTTTACACCTGCGGAATGGGACCATCACTAGTACCTATCCCATTGTATTTGTGAAAATTATTTCCTAAAAGTTATGATACATATCTTTTAGCGAATTAATTCACTTAATTAAAAGAAACTCACAATTATTCACCCTGTACTAAGAAACATTCTAAACTGTAGACGGAGACTGTTCCTTTGTTTCCCTGCTGCCCAGACCTGAATAATCACACAGAAACTATATTAATTCCAACACTGTTTGGCCAACGGTTACTGCATACTTCCAGCTAGCTCTCACAATCTTAAATTAACCATTTTTTATTCATCTGTGTATCGTCACGAGGCTGTAGCTTACTTAAGGTTTTGGCTGGTGTCTTTTTCCCTCCAGCAGCTACATGGTGTCTCTTTAACTCCATCTACACTCTCTATCTATCTACCTGTCTATCTGTCTATCTATCTATCTATCTATCTATCTATCTATCTATCTATCTATCTATCTATCTATCTATCTCTTCCAGCCTGACTATATTCTACCCTGTTATAGGCCAAAGCAGCTTCTTTATTAATCAATGGTAGTAAAACATATTTATAGCATACAGAAGGGAATCCCACATCATCAGACATTTTCGCTAACAGCAGCGAGAAAATATAATGAATTTATTCCTTGCTATAGAAGAGCATCAGGTGCAATCTATAATGCCATGCATACGTAAAACATGGACAAGCCTAGAAACAGCAATGCAAACACTGGGACCAAGGAACTGGCTGCACGCATGGGAGGTGGCCACACGAGTCTAGAGGATAATAAAGGCTTCTCCATAGTGTCCAACCCTGCCTGACTCGAGCCAGAGGGATGCGATGGTACCAGCGCTTCAAAACCACAGGAGGGTTCCTGGAGACAGGCATAAGAGAGATAAACGACTTTGAAAGGCAAACGTGTCCTATGAGGAGTCTCTGGTCAAGCGTTTGATCTGAGTATATATCTTCTATTTGGAGCCTGATTGACTTTCATTTAAAAACCAAAAGATGGCTCTTGGTCATCCCTTGTGGCATCAGTCCATCAATCGCGAGTTCTTAAGCTTTCTCAACGTGCGAGGTGATGTTTTCCACGTCCGTGTTTTGTCGCCGAGTGACTGTGGCTGAACGCCACGCAGATGAATTTGACTCTGCAAAGCCTGCCCTTTCAATTATCTGTTCAACGCGCCTCTTTGCACCCAACCTGCTGACCAAAAAAAAAAAAAAAACGAGAAAGCAAACAAATGAGCCGAGTCGCAGTGAGGACACAGGAAGCCGAGAGAGGGGAGCATCTAACTGGAGGAGCATGGGAGAATGTTTAAAGTGAGTCTCGGAGCAGCGATAAGGACGAAGATGATGCTATCTCTTGGAAGAAGCCATTAGAATACACCAGAGTGTCTTCAATCACTTAATCAGAAAGCCCTTTTCCTGAGAACTGTCTTCTGTCTGTGGGCCATGAACAAACATAAATATTTTGGACTTCCTGCACCCTTCACCCTGATAATGGGCCCTTAACTATAAGCTCTTCCCACCTCCAAGAAAGCTCAAAACAATGATAAACATGAAAGACAGACATGGAGCCCTTTGCAGATGAATTATTGAATCCCACAAAGAGGTTTTCAGTACTATCCCTTTGTCTAGGTTCTTAACCTTTTTTTAAGGGATATTTTTACATTGTGTGCCCATAATTAAACATGAACACATAAGAGTTGAACTCAGATAAAAAAAAAAAAAAACAACCTTTCCAGGAAGATTTCCTTCAGTGGGCCGCAAAATTCTAACCTCCCTTTCATGCATAACTTTTAGTTTTATAGTTAGCATGTTTAAGTCTTAAAAAGGAGATTTGGTAGGTTGTTGCGAAGTATTTATTTAAATTCTGACTCTGATTTTTGAAAGACAATTAGAGCAACTGTGGGCAGACAGTTCTTAAGAAAACAATTCATGTCAAAATTAAAAAGGTTTAAATGCCTATATTAAAGAAAGACAAAAAAGCTACGAAATCTTAAAGATTACAATTAAAACGAATAGCTTAACAGAAGCTTGTTTTACTGCTATAAGAACGAAGTTTCACAAAATTTTTGGACCCTTATGTGATTTTAAATAACATTTTCTGGATCCAAACAGAGATGTGTCAATCATTTGAATCATAATAAGCCAGACATTCTCTTTTGTGTTAAATAAATAAACTGAAGCAAAATTCTTCTTGGGCAAGGGTGAAATTAAGTTTAAGTGACCATATTCATGAATAAAATTACTAGGAAACACAATTAAATGCATTTTTGCTACCATTATAATGACAGTTTTTCCATTATACCTATATTTTAATTTATAATTGGAAATTGAAATCCTGGTCCTCAGATTGATCCCATCCAGAGCCTTCCTTTGAAGTTTGACCTTAGAATTTGTGCAATAATATCAAGTAGATGATAAAATTACAGAGGAAATTGTGTAATAAGAACACTGCTATGGAGATCTTGACTGGCATGGCCATGATTCTTGTATCTCAATCTGTCCTTGCTTTACGTAAGAAAATAATAGGCCTATCTATTTGAACCTCATGCAATCAGAGTGTTCAAATACAGATCTTGCTTAATTAAATGGCAAGACCCAACAGGAAGGCTCCAAGCAACACACACACACACACACACACACACACACATATATATATATATATATATATTCTTGTTTCTCTTTCCAAAATGACACGGACTCTGAGTAGCTGAGATTCAGCAGCAGCAAGTCAGAGAAGAATGGATGTCTTGTGAGATAACTCAGGGCTTTGAAAGGACTTGGCTATCATTCCCATCTGAGAGCAGCCGCTATTATTGCTCTTACTGACCTAATGTGTGCTCATGGCTGAGGAGTATCATTACTTAGAATAACTCGAGAAATGGGTTTACCTGGATCAAGCCATTAGAAAGGTAGTCATCTACAGCGTCCCCTGACCAAGGATCCTGCCTCCAATCACATGCGCTCCCACAGAGATCCAACAACACCTGGCACTAAATTTCAAGATAATGGTGTTCGAGTAGGACTTTATCCTCGGCCTTGGTTGTACCCTCCTTACTGATTCCAACCAAATAAAAATGGCTGTGCCCGCTAGAGAATTTGGAATAATGGAACTGGGGCTGTTTATATTTTCTTTCATTTGTGTAGAAGTTGGGGCGCAAGTGGGGAGAAGGTAGCAGGCAAGGGGGAGGCATGTCCTTAGAACAGCGGTCTTTGGAAGGAATTCTCTGGTTTAAAAAGAGCCTCCCGTGTTTGTCTGCAATAAAGAAATAAACAAACGCTGCGTCGGGTGAATCGCATCAAAATCTCAAGACAATTCCAAGACTGAACCAACCAGGAGAGCAAATGACCTCTTCCTCTGGGTGATAAAATTCCACCAAAATATTCTCTGGGCCCGAGCCGGGATTCATTAGAAATATGTGCGTGGTGTGGCGCTCCCCTCTCTATCTGGCCGAGTCCGGCCTGCGCGCTGATAAGGAGCAAATGCAAATGTCCCGATAAGAACTGAATGCAAATATTTATGATATGATATTCCCTGGGAATTATGTGCAGATAAAACAAAGTGTATTATTTTCCTGCTTCTCTTTCAGGTTTGCCAAAATGCCCTTTTTCGCTTTTGGAATTTGCATTTCTTCAAAATTGATTCGGCTTGCGTATTATGTTAAGCTATTTGTTTGCTAAGGATGGTAATTAGTTACTGTAATTACAGCAATGACAGTTGCTAAATTGTTTTTAAAGCATTGCAGTGAGCCTGTGCCAGAAGATTGCAGCATTTTTTTTTTTTTTTTTTTTTGGATTTAAGCAGAGGCTGGAAAAACTCCCACTCTGGGGCCAGCATGGGATTTTCAACTACAAAGCTGCTTTTCCTGATTGAAATTGTTTTTTTAAAGAAATCATTAATTTGCATTGATTGCAGGTGCTAACTTTACACTTAGGTTTAGTCACATATCACAGAAATATTAGTGATAGTAGGCCCCAGTACAAAGGAGACACAAGGGGACGTACGTCGTAAATAAAAGTGAAAGCTGATAGCACAGGAATGATGGTCTAACTATTACTTGGAGCCTGTTAATTAAACTTTTTAGCTTGTTTTTTTAGATAAATTAAAAACAATTAAAAATGTTTCTCTGAAAGTCATTCCCAAACTTTTCTTAGCACTTCTACCTAAAAGGAACAATCTAAAAAAGGACAATTTTGTCACATTCCACTTTGGACATGAAGAAAAAAAGTAACGAGAGAAATTGTTTACCCAATACTTTTCTCCAACTTAAATTAAAAGAAAATAATAAAGGATATACTGAAGGTATAGGATATGTCTGAGATGGCTCATATGATTTATGTTTTATTAGTTGTGCCTCAGAGGTTAAAGGGGGAGCACAGTTTTCTGTGTCATCCTTTATCCTAAGAATGTCTTCTAGCTGGGTGGTGGTGGCACAGGCCTTTAATCCCAGCTCTCAGGAGGCAGAGGCAGATGGATCTCTGAATTCGAGGCCAGCCTGGTCTACAGAGCTAGTTCCAAGACAGGCTCCAAAGCTACAGAGAAACCCTGTCTCAAAAAACAAAACAACAACAACAACAGCAAAAATGTCTTCTAGCTTTACTTTCTAAAGTCAAGGGGATGTTTGTGTGCTCCAGTTTTGTCCCTGGTCATTTAAAATAAGGATTAATACAAAGAGAGAATGCAGACTTTGAGGTTACAGATTTTGATATTCATTTATTCACAGTCACAAATGGTTCATAAATAAATTTGAGGAAAAAAAATGTTCCTTTCGTTTTAATGTTGACCTTCCTCTGCTGGGAGACAGCTAACTACTCCAGCAGAAATAAAGCCCAGAGCAGATAACACAGAGGCCTTCTGAAATTCCAGGCACTGTGTGTAGTGTGTGTGGCTTGCATGCACTCAGCCGCTTTCAAGGCGTTATTGTCGTTTCTCTTTCATAGGAGGAATTACTGAGACTCAGATACACTAGAAGATTGCCCAACCCCAACTGCTAAGGGGGAAAGTGATGTGTCATGACTTTTAAGGACCACATTTAAAGCATCAAATGTCTAGTACTGAGGTACACAAAACATAACCAAGGCATATTTCTCTTATGTAAAAGCATTGAAATGCTGAATTAAACAAAGAGCAGTACAAAATTACTTCCATATCAATACCCCCAGAAAGTACTTCATAATTTTTATTGATGTTTTCAGTCAGACAAACTCAAGTGAGAAGCATTTTCTTTGCAGGTTCAATATCCACACAAGAAAACTAGAGTTTAACATTTTTCTCTTAATATGTGTCTGGAGAAGTAATAACTCCCTTCCCCCATACTTGGAGGCCCGTGACTCAGTTGTTACTCTGTTTCCTGCATCTGGCCCACACTTCTTACCGCTTCCCGCCTACATTTCACTTGTCAAATTGTATCCAACTTTGTGGCTTTTCCTTGATCGTCGTCCCCAGAGCATTTAAAGGCAATAGCTGCATCAGGATTGCTTCGTACCATCAAGTCAATCAAAGCAGCCAAGAAAATTTTATTTCCTTAGAGGACAAATACTGGCAAATTTCCAGAGGAAAAGAAACACATGGGTTCGCACCCCACCCCCACATTTCTCTAACCCCCACTGCAATCTGCAAACATATCAGAGTCAATTTAACTAAACTGTGTGAGATCAAAGAGGAGCGCTGAGGAGTGTGAAGTCAGGCTTCAAATATCGGCTGAGCACAGTTTGGTTACAGAAAGGAAAGCATGCCGCCTGGAGTGAGGCACCTTTCTTGTCCAGACATTCAAAGGGTGTTATTCATTACTAAGTTTATGGTACCCGCACTGGGAGCACAGTTCATGACTTCAGAATGTCTGCCCGGTTTATAGGGACGCTCCCTTGTCAGTACTTTTTCACAACAGATTTGGTCTTGGTGAATAGAAACTAGCTCATTAGTCAGTCTGGAGCTGGGTTTGGTTACAGGATGGCTGTAAACACTGACCCTGGACCCCAGCCCTTTCGAAACTCTCACTTAAGTTTCACCATTAGGAAGACAATTTATTTTGAGCTGTAATGTAACCAAATTCTGCAGAGGCAGAGAAGACTGTGAAATGCTAGTATCAAAGCACACAAGAAGAATGGAACTTTGGAAGGTAGTGTTGAGAGGACATCCACACACTCATGTGCATTGATAACTCTTGATATTCAAGTTCCGGATCACAAAATCAATGTCCAGGAACACGGCTGAGCCATTAAAAGCTCTTGCCACCAGCCTGAAGAACTAAGTTCATTCCTTTGGGACCCACGTGATGGAAGGAGAGAACGGACTCTAGCAACTCGTCCTGATTTCCACATACATACTACAGCACCCAGACACATGTTCACATGCACACAAACACATGTACACATACACAGCTAAGTAAGCAAATATATAAACATAATTTTCATTTAAAAATATGAGGAGGCTGGCATAAAGGTGATGTGGGAGGTCTTTTGTCTATGTGTTGCTTTTATTGGTTAATGAGTAAAGAACTGCTTTGAACCTATAGCAGGACAGAACTTAGCTAGGCAGGAAAACTAATCTGAATGCTGGGAGGAAGAAGGTCAGAGTCAGAAAGAAGCCATGGAACTGCCACCAGAGTCAAACATGCTGAAGCTTTGCCATGCAGCAATACACAGATCAATAGAAATAGGTTAAATTAATATGTAAGAGTTATTCCCAGCACCCACATGGCAGCAACAACTGTCTGTAACTCCAAGATCTGACACCCTCATACAGATACACATACAGGCAAAACACTGATGCACACAAAATAAATTATTTAAAAAAAAAAGAGCCAATAAGAAGCTAGAGCTAATGGGCCAAGCAGTGATTTAATTAATACAGTTTCTGCATGATTTTAGGTTTAAGCTAGCCTGGCAACTGGGAACCAACAAGCAACCTCCTCCTACATAAAGGTGTGTGTATTCTATCATTGATCAATGGACATGCTCTGAAGACAGGCTTGTCACAAGCCAGAATTCCCAAGAAGGCTTTGAAATGGACTGTTCTTCCTTGTGGCTCTCCTGGACTGACTCTCAGAGACATCAGGAGGTAAGGAGAAACAAGGTGTGACTGTGGAACATTTTGACATTTCAGAAATGTGAGAGACTGACCTGGGAAGAAAGGAAAAGGAAACAAACAGATGCAATCAAATTAAAATTTCTCCTCTTAGACCTAAAAGCAATGAGCACAAGCAACAATGAACTAAAGAGCTAAATGCTATAACATCTTGGAGGAGACTGCTTGTTTATTCCCTGGTGCTTAGACCTGAAATAATGACACAAAAACCATATTTAAAACACTGCTAGGCCCATTAGCTCTAGCTTCTTATTGGCTAACTCTTATATTTAATTTAAACCATTTCTATTAATCTGTGTATCGCCATATGGCTGTGGCTTACCTGGTAAAGTTTCTAGCATCTATCTCCGGCAGGGCTACATGGCTTCTCCTCACTCAGCCCTTCTCTCTCCCAGCATTCAGTCCAGTCCTCCCTGTCAAGCTCTGTTCTGCCCCACCCTGCTCTGCTATAGGCTCAAAGCAGTTCTTTATTCATTAATGGTAATCAGAGCATAGAACACAGAAGGGACTCCCACATCACCTCCCATTTTCTGTTTAAATAAAAAAGGAAGGTTTTAACTTTAACATAGTAAAATTACATATAACAAAACAGGTATCAAGCAAGAATTACAGTTACAATATTTATATCTACTTGTCTTTTATCATAACTAAGGAAAACTATAGCTATAAATTCTTCATCTCCATTAAAGACTCTGGAAGGATGTGATATTACCTAAGTAAACAGGAAGTACATTGTAAGCAACTTCCAAAACTCTAGGAGTGACAGAGACATCTCAACCAAAATTCTTCTGTAGCATTGGGGCACCCATCTTCAGCCTACTGCCCCATAGTATCTGGCAGACTTTTCCATGAAGCAGGAAATTTCAAAGACAGTTCCACCTATATTAGCAGTTTGTCAGCTACTTTCTTCTGTATCCTGAAGAATGTCTAGCAGACTTTCTCATGAAGCAGGAACCCTAAAGCATCACCTCACCTTTAGTCAAGTTTAGAAGTCATTTCTCTGTGGGTCCTGCATGTCCAGCTCATCAAGCAGTTCAGGCAAGAGCAGTTTCTTGCCCAAATGTCTAACCAACTCCATAAGGAGCCTCTTTGACACCCATCTTCCTTTTGAAGCATGGTGCTGCCAAGAGCAGATGTGTCTCTGTTATGAAAAGTCCTAACTTCTTAAAATATTTTAAATGCAATATTCTATAGTCTTTGAAAGGTTTGAAGAATGCCTATCCATCTAAAATACATCAGTGTACATCTAGAAAAATCTAACTAACATGACTACAAGCTTGACTATTATAGATGATTGTCTATTAACCTGTATTTATTAATTGTACATTGCATTTTTAAATGAGCTGAACAAACATAATACCTTAATCAAGATCAGAAATATACATATAACAAAATTGACCTTAAATTTGTATCAATAAACCAAGATACATACCAATGCAAATCTCTGTATCATATCCCCTTTAAATGTAAACAAACATTTATAAGCAATATTTGGAAATATGGGCATAGTCTCCCCAAACTTCTTCCTGCTATTTATTGGGCAAAGTATTTTCTTTTGTGGGGTGTTCACAGCAACCTTTCAGACTAACTATATTAGTCTGGGAGGTTTCCACGGGTTCTTATCCTTCGTGGAAACAAAAAATGAACCTCTTTACCAAAGCAACATATCCTTAGACTCAAATTTTGAATTTAAGATACCTTTGAAATATATATATTGGTTAAGCTTAGCAGCCAATACAATAAAATGTCTCTCTGTACTTAGCTCCTTCACAGTCAAAAAATTCAAAGAAAACACAATAATATACATAATCCAGACTCTGTGAATTTTCCATCTTTATGTGGCTTATTATTTTTTACTCTATTACTTTATCTCTTTAAAGACTTCTTTTTATTTTTTTAAAACCATTTACTTCTTTCCAATTCTCTATACTAATTTTCTTCTTGCTCCCAAGCCTATGTACATTTATCCAACATGGTGACCCATTTAGAGGCCTTTTATGTCTGAATCTGTTTTTATTGTGTATCTGTAAGTCTTTTCTGACCAGGATAGCTTCCTAAAATGTTAAGTGCCTCTTAAAAACTTAAGCTGCATCATTGCTAGAGGTAGTATGGCATTTCCTGCTTGCCCGCCCAGTCCAGCATGGCAGAGCTATTTGCTGACTCTGAGAGCCATGCCCACAGCCCCATCATCAAGCACACAGCCAGCCCATGCCTCCGTTAAGTAAGCAGCAGTCTGCTCACAAATCCCACTCAAATATTCTGTAGCCAGACCACCTGCCTGAAAGAGTCAGAGTTTGTGCTGACAGCACAGCCTAGAAAGCCAGCATTTCAAAACAACACAGCTTTTTCCTGCTTCTGCTGAGTCAGGAGAGCATCTCTTAAAGGAGCTGCAGCATGCTGTCAGCAAACAGCCAGGAGCTGGCTAAACTCTGTATTTTTGTGTCTAAAATTCCTTTTTAAGCCCTCTCAGATTTTAAGTGGATTTTAGTCAACCACGTTGGTGCCAATCTGTAGGAAGGAGGCCATTTATTGGTTCTCGGCCACTTAGCCCTGAAATAATCACACAGAAACTGTATTAATTAAATCACTGCTTGGCCCATTAGCTCTAGCTTCTTATTAGCTAACTCTTACATGTTAATTTAACACATTTCTATTAATCTGTGTATCGCTACATGGCTGTAGCTTACCAGCTAAAGTTCCATCTGGCTCCGGTAAAGCTACATGACTTCTCTCTGACTCTGCCCTTCTTTCTTCCTGCATACAACTTAGCCTTCTCCACCTAGTTCTGTTCTTCCCTGCCATAGGCTCAAAGCAGTTCTTTATTCATTAACCAATAAAAGCAAAACATAGACAGAAGGACCTGCCACACCAATAACATAAAAGAAAGTTCTAATCAAGGAGAATTCTTACTGTATTTCGTGTTCTGTTACCTTGTAGTCAGTGAAATGAAAGCAAGAGAAATTTACTCATCTAATAAAAAACAAACCAGCAGTCTGTGGATGAATTTAAATGATTTTTTTTAATCTTACATGTTTTATAAGGTTACTTAAATGAAACCATTGTCCACCTTCCTGGCCTCTTGCTTCAGATTTCAGCCTATTTAGAACTATTCTGAATCCAAAAATCTCAGACTAAATGATGCCTGGAAAGGGGTTGCCCATCCTCACATACCACTCACACTGACACCAATAAAGAAAGGAATTGAGGCAGCATTAAAGTCAATGCAAGCGTATTTATGTTTCTAAGTCAAGGTCAAACATAAGTTCCCTTGTGATTGAAAGTAGAAGTTCATTAGAAGGGATAGATTCCATAGCTTCTCACTAGGGCAGCTTCCTGGACCACCAAGGCATTGTACTTCTCAGGGACAACCACCCAGGACAAATGACCCAGCCTGCAGCCTCCAGCCAGCATTGAACTTATTTTATTTAATTATTTTATTTACAAAGCAAAACAAACAAACAAAAAAAACAATTGGATTTCTAGAGGAAAAAAGATATATTTCTATCCACTTAATTAAATAAATACTTGCACATTGCAATTTTAATACTTATTCAAAGGCCCATGCCCTGGTAGTATTGCATTAAAAACCCTAACAAGCATTCATTCTTGATCTGCCTAAAGCTTGCTCTATCATTTTGCATTCTGCTCCATGATACTGAGCTGCCATGAGGTTTTCTGTACCTGAAAGGAGGTCACAGTCACTAAAGCACATGTAATGAATTGCGTCTCTAGAGAGAGCTCCCTGCCCCTCCTAAAATGCTGTTCAAATAGCTACTCCATGCGGCAACACTTTCCAGAGCTCTGTTTGAGTAGTCAGGATACTTCCCATCATAGTTTTCAGGCGCCTTTTCTATTTTATCTCTGCGCCTATGTGTCTAGGCGTGGGGTGTGTGTGCATGTGCGCATGTGTGTTATTGATGAACTCCACGATTGAGATAGTTTTTTAGACTCTGGCAATCTGGAACTGAACCCCAAATCATGGTCGCTGCATGGGGATGAAGCTCAACAGCAGAATGCTTACCTAACGTGAGCAGGGTCCTATGTTTCACCCCAGAACTGCAAAGCAATTTTAAAAAGTGGTAATTTTTTTTGAGGCTTTACAGTCTAACGAAAGAGCTACGTGGTACATTTTACATTTTTAAATTCTGACAAGACTTACGGAGGAAGGGGTGAATGCCTAAACAACAACAAAACGTGTCTAGCAAATTTAGTGATATCAGAACTTAGCAGGTGGAGGCTGCAGTGTCATGGGCTTGAGTCTAGCCTGGGGTACACTGAAAGAAGCTGCTTCAGAAAAGAAGGCATGCAAAGTGGCATATGGATTCTGTCCTGAGACTTCAAGACTAACCACACCATAAGGAAGTGAAGTCTCTGGAAGAGCGTGTATTCCAAGCAGTGGGAATAATAGATAACGAAAGCACTCGAGAACCTATCTACCTCAACTCCCCTCAAAGGCAATGGGTTCAGATTCAGTGCAGCGTCTTGCGCGGGTGAGCGGCATGAGCGGCACAGCTGTTCCCACGTTGGGCACCAGTTGTGGCAGCTGCTGTGCTCACCGAGAGTGTGGGGAGCGAAAGCAGACAGTGGATGCTAGCTGAGAAACTCCCACAGCACAGCAGAAAGAAACTGTGTCAATGGAAGAGAGCTAGGAAAGAACACCTTCAGGTCTTCAAGTCAACATTATTCTCAAATGGAAATCAAGAATTAGGGGCAGAGTGGAAACAAGAAAAGGTGACAATCGAGGAAAGACAAAAAAAGAAATCGGTGGGATGCTTCTCACGTTAGCGCCATGTGCCTGAACTTGGAAGCGGTCACTCTCATTCTTGCTATAGGAAGAAGCTGTACAAACTGGAACTCAGTGGAACCATCAGCAATCAAGGTCTTGGGGCAAACTTCCCCGCTTCCGAATACTGAGGACAGGTGCATTCAGAGAGTGACAGCAGGAGCTGTTTTCTCGAAGAAACAACTTCTGAGTCATACCCTAGCAGAAATGCTTAAGTGGTCACTTTCATCAACTTCAGGAGGCTGAATATCAACTAGAACAAAAGGAAGCATGTCCCGTGGACCTGCTGTTGCAGGGAGGAGTTTACATCCTTGGGGATGGGCACACCCATGAGTTGTCTTTTCCACCCTCGACTCATTTCATCTGGAATATGGTCATGTCTTTATTGCCTTTTGCTGATTACAAAATCATATCTACTTGTAATGAAAATCCACACAAGGACAGAAATGTCTTCCACTAGCCCTATCTGTGCTGTGCTCAGGGAGCCCAGGGGCCACAGGAAGAGATTGTTAACTCTTAACGGAGCGAGATTGGAGTCCAGGGTTGGTAGAGGTATTATCAGCTGGCATCTTTCTGCGGGTATTACCCGTAGCAATTTGACAACGTTCTCAAAGAGAACATTGACGAGCAATCCTTCATAGTTCTGAAATGTGAGGAGAAAAATCATCCTGGTGAATTATTTGAAGTATCTTCTCCATAACCAAAGCCAGCTCTACCAGAACTTCACCCATCTGCAGGAAGAGTAGCTTATGCTCCTTATCTGTCTCATGCAAAGAAAGAATTCAATAATCAAAAAGGGTGGAGACGTTAAGAAAATGATATTGCAACAAGCATCAGAGGAGTGGAAGGAGGAGGCCAGTGGCGTTGCTGAGGGGACGATGGCATGAAGAGGGCAGGAACACCCGCCCAGCCTGCTCAGTGCCCAGGTTCGACCCACAGTGGAAGTGAACTAGACAACAGAAGCAGCCGTGCCAATCAACTTACTCACAATGAAACTTCATGATTCCATCCAGCGATGGCAGAGTACACATTCTTCAGCTCACATTGAATGTTAATCAAAACAGAGCAATCTTGGAGCCCAAAACATACCTATACAGATTAAAAATGTTATGCAATATTATCAAATAACTGTGGGATTAAACTAGAAGCCAGTTACAGAAACATAATGGTAAATCCTCCAGTGTCTAAAACTGAGATAAAGTATTTCTAAATAATCCACAGGTCAAAATAATCACTCAAGGGAAAAAAAACTTAAAGTAAAATAAAACACAACTTACTAGAATTTTTGCATCATGGAAAAAAAAATGTACTTAGAAGGAAATGCATAGTAACAAACACACAGAGATCTAAAACCCCAAAATCAATTGTCTGTACTCTTGTTTAGATATAAAAGAGAAAATTAAGCATAAAATAAACAGAAGAAAAACAATAAGTCATAGCATAAAAATATCAAATAAAAATGACACCAAAGACTTTGGGGAAAATAACATAACACTGATAAACCTCCATCTAATCTGTTCAAGAAAATCAGAGAAGACACAGAGTCACACAGTTCAATATGAAAAAGTCATCACTTATAGTGAACAATGAAGGAATATCATAAACAACTACAAAATA
>JAQHUG010000057.1:4486531-4548889 GCA_028555095.1 Dicrostonyx torquatus | reverse complement strand
CTTTATTTACCAACACCAGACCTAAGCAAGGGTCCTCGTGAGACCAGGCACCTAAAGGAACTCCATGAACTGTAGTGCTATTTAGCATCCATTAAGATGAAATATTGCCACTCCGGCAATCTCCAGGTTAATAGTGTTCCAGTCTGGCTTTCATCTCCTAAACCTGGCCTGACTATAGTGTGTGCTGATTCCCAAGTCGTGGACTCCGGATCATGAAAACGCTTCGCTAGAAATCTGAGGAGTCCCTCAGATGCCGGGGACACAAGATGAAAGCCGCATTCTGAAGAAAGCTAGCAGATGCAATTTATCCATTTCAACATGTTGGAGTCTTTCTCTCTCTGGCTTTGTCCAAGGCTTACTTTCCCTGGATGCTACCAAAAGCTGAGATTTTTCTCATCCACTTGCTTTTCCTTCCTGCCCAACTTACCATGTGTGTCTGTGTGCCTACATGTATGTTCAGCTTAGTGAGACATGCATATGTATATATGTGTATGTGTGTGTGTGTGTTATCTTTAGACTGATACTTTCTTGTCGTCAATAATACAGCAGAGAACACTTTCCTATTTTTTAGATTATCCCCAGCAGTGAATAAGTTTATTTCACAACTTAAAAATATGACCCCTCAGACACCAATATTCCCCCGAGTTTTTTTTTCCCCTTTCCTCCTGTTTCATGGTGAGTATGGGTCTTGGGGTTTTGCTTTTGTTTTTGTTTTGACACATGTGGTAGCACCATTAATTCATCAGTACAAAAATTTTCACTAATTATGTAATTAGTGAAAAGAAGGGTGGGGTTTATGTGTGGGAGCAATCTACACTTAATGAAGGGACAGTCAAAGCTGTAACCTATCTTCATAATTTCATTCCATGCTTGGCTTAGAAAGAATCCGAGGGCTCCCTGAGTCAAGTTATTGAAGACATTTCTTGGAGGTTACTGACTTAATAGCATTGAATGTGTCTACAAATCTGAGCAATGTAACTAGCCAATAATAATAACTGTATATTATTGCCGGCATATCCCCCACCCCACATGTCAGTTTTCCTGTAACACTCTATAAATTAGTAGCAATCCAAAAGCCAATCACGTGTCTAGTAAGCACACAGGCAATACACTCACTTCGTAGACCCCCCCTTTCCTAAGAAGGTGATTGGGTTTTGCTTTTCTTTCAAGCCTTATGACTTTTATCTACGGGATATACTTTATCCACAGCTTTCATGGAAAAAAAATATTGGAGACTCACACAGATTTCAGATTACTAATCAGGACACATAATTCATCACCAAGGACAAACTCAGCCTATCTTCTTAATGTACAGCTTACTTAAAACAAGAGCAGCCGCAGTATACATTATCGCCAGAGGGTTCCTGCAGCGCCAGAGCAGGGGGGCTGGACACAGTGTATCAGCAATAGGTCACTGGTTCCCAAATGGCGTGTTACTGATTGCAAAACAATCTGACTGCAGTCATGCTGCCGCGATACTTAAAGCAATGCCCATTAAGGAGAGGATGGAATTTTCCAGTATGGTTAAACAGTACGAGTGTAAACATTGAAAAAGGCCCCAGTCTGATGCAAGCAAATATCACACCGATTCTCCATAGGGAGCTTCAGTATGCACAGGAAACCTAAGGGCCACAGTGGAACATTCAAGCTTAGATTCCGGAGCCTGTATCCAAAGGTAAGGCACAGCGTCCCGGGAAACTCTGCTTCCCCTCTGAGAGTGCACGGTGGTATGAAATACTTTAGAGACATCTTTTCAATCAAGGAAACTACAAGCTGTCTTCAAATGAAAGCCGTTGCCCCGTCTTCCATTTGTGCAAGGCTTTGTTCTCTAGAAGCCTGGGCTGCTGTACTTGGCTTCTGCTTATGCAACTCGGAAGCTTGCCTCCAGCCGGAGCTAGTTTCTCCCCACATGCTTTCTTCTGACTCATAATAGCAATAGCAGCCAGGCTGTCCTGAGAGCGGTGGAAGCTGGGGACCAAGGTAGAACTCAAGAGCTGCTGGCAAGATGACAGAACACTGAATTGGGAGGCTGCCCCTGGCTTCCACATCTGTAGGTTTTAGATACTTGCAGGAGGTGGTGGCTTTTTTTGTTGTTGTTGTTTTTGGTTTTGTTTTTCTTGCTTATTTTGTTTTGTTCCATAAGAATAAATCTTCTGCCATAAAAGTTTGGAACTCGGTGTTCTAACTAAAACAGCATATTGACCCAAAATATCCATGACTCCCATTTATACAAGGCCCCTGTGGAGGCAGCTAGGAAAGAAGGTTCTGTCAGTTTCAAGCCATATGTTAGCACATCTCTTATTCATGGATACTTTTCTCTTATTCATCGATACTTTTCTCTTATTCATCAATACATTTCTCTTATTCATCGATACATCTCTGCCATTCCAGTTTCACATTTGTAGCACTTTGGTCTTTTTAAATTTAGGACTTTTGCAGCGTCTTAGAGAGCAGAACCTCATTTTCATATATGGCAAACATAGAGGAAGGTATTTTAATATAGTAGTTTGCACTTTATACAAATACCTTCTTTCAAAACTATTCTAGAGCAGAATAGAATCAACAATTCAAGAGAAATCTTACAACTTTCAAAACCCCTAAAAACATAAAGTAGGGGGGAGAAAAAATGTCTCTAAAAAGTATAAGGAACCCATAGGTATTGTTTGATTATGAAGCAAGTGATCCATACTGGATATAAATGAGTAGTTTTCTAAATTCTAATTTTTCAGTGAAAATTAGAAGTCAAATTATGTGATGTGAGGCAATATCTAAGTTCTGTTTTTTATAAAGAAGAAGAAATTTAAGGGGAAGCAGGCAGCTACTTCAACCGCCCCAGCTATGAAGTTCTACATTTTAATCAGGTCTTAATTTTCGATTACTCCATGTAGCATAGCTTTATTCTGGTTCTTTCTTTTCTGACTGAACTAAGTCTGCCTCCCCTATTTTCCCTGGTATGCAGAGATACCCCTCCCCAGCCTGTTCAGAGTACTGTCTTCTCAGAGTGGGTCACATTTGGAAGTGAGCTTAGCCCTGCCGACAAGCTCAATGCATCCCTGAAAGGCAACTAAGGATGCTGTACAGAGACTGGGGATATGCGCTGTCTTCAATATTCTGCTCTGAGAATAACACCCACTGGTCCTGGTGATGTATAGTCCTGCTGAGATCATCCCCAAAGACTTAAGCTCCCATTTGCTTGCCCGCATGCCCAAGGTGCTGTCCGTGCTAACAGCCAAGGCCTCAACTGCCCTCACCTGGAGGCTATTTTCAGTGTGCTGTTCTATAGGGACCAAAGTTGTTTTAGAAGTCCTGGTAGTCACCAGCTTTTCCCCTTGCATCCAGTTCCTGGTCAAGTGCCCTAGACATCTGGAATGTTTTCTGTCATGGGGAGAGGCCACATGTAGTTCTTGTTTTCTCTCTAAGGGCACAGCTGCACTGGTTCTGCTCCGTTACTCTCTTCGGAACTCATAAGGCATGGAAAACAGAGATCTCTGTCCTACCAAATCCCCATCCACAGAGCTGAAAGGTCTATAATGATTTCTATGTGTCACAGAGGGGAGGACATTCATCATGGGGCAAAGGGTAAGACACAACCTTTCTCTAATTCTGTTCCTTCATACCCTCTTTTCTTTCACCAGGCTTCCTAAACTCGGGATCAAGTGATTTGGTGGTCAGGGAGGAAGAGGATAGATAGACCATGTATCTGATAATTTTCTTATGTTTTCTTAGGCTCTTTGTCTTATCCCTAATTCTAATGCCTTGCATATTTGTCTCAATTCCCCTAGAGACACGGAATTGTGCTTATATAAAGAAATCTTAAGGGCCTGGCTCACACAGTTGTGAGTTTAAGGTAAGGACAAAGCCTCGTGGAGAAGAGGAATATTGTAGGGACTTCAGGGAACGTTGGTGACAGAGTCTGGAGGAAACCTGTTGCAAATCAAAAGGAGTGGACGTTTCAGAAGTCCAAAAGCAGGCTGGTGAAGACTCTCTTCCTGCCCCAGAACAGCCTCAATGATAAGCTGCCCATCCCCATTATAGGCTGTAACCCACTTTACCCAGCTACCATCCTAAAGAAAATCTCATTAAAAACAAAAACTTAACAGAATGATCCAGAATACTCCACCAAATTACCGTGCACTACAGCCCAGATAAACAACACTTAAAATTTAGCCATCACACTTTTGAACTGAAAACAGTGATTTATCCTTTTTCAAGTTTCAATCCTAATAGCTGTCTCCTGGGACTAATAATAAACCTGAATCAAAAAGAATAAAGTCAACGCCATGATCAGAGAAAGGGGGAAGAAAGAATAGCCTCATTAATGCTCACTGAGCTCATAGTCACTGCCTACCATATGCCAAGCCTCGTTTGGGGCAATGTTTTAAATGATATTTCTGCTACATCAGTAGATGTGAAAAAATTCTTATTAAATTGTATTACCCTCAAATCTAGAACTAAATCAATGACACATTTTTAACCTATCATTTAGCATCTCACTATATTTATAGAATGAATCAATCCATATTCTAGGTGTTGAGACCTTTATATATCCAGTATTTGTTTAATTTCACACCAGATTGGAATTTCCAGCTACATAGTATTTTTGGTAATCCAAAATTCTGCACTGAAGTGATTGGAAGAATCAAAAAAGACTGCAAACTCTCTAGACCTGCAATGATTTAGCTGGATAAGTCAATCCCAGGTCATAATCCTGTTTCCTTGTTTGCTTTAATTGTCAGGACCATTTGCAGCCCCTGCTAATTTCCCCCAGGAAACATTGCCCATCTTTAGCCTCAACTGCTTGCCCAGAAAATAGTCCCCAAGTATCTGGAGCGTCATAGTAGAGATCCCTCTTGCTCACTTCCTAAGTATCTTCTTGAAATTGCATCTTTCCCAGAGAGAAAATGGTCTCCATCCAGGACAGATTTTTCTTATAGGTCTCCAAAGGACAGCTCACACTTTGGAAAAGTTTTAGCCCTTTCTTCCATCAATAAGGAGACACGGTCTTTTCAAGGCGGTTGGAAGAACGTAATTGTTTTCTATTTCCTGGAAAGCCACTCAGATAGGATTAAGTAGCCCAATCCAAGGGCTGTAACAGAGAGAGATGTGAGAATCAGAGACCAAGGATAAACTGGCTTATTGCTTGGAGAGACCGTGTCTATCACAGGTGATAGAGAATGCTTGCCTATTCTCAAAAGAGAGCTCAAGAAACCTGACCATCTCCTAAATCAAGGAAGTGTTAGGGCCCTTTCCATTAGGCAGGTGTGCCAAGATGTTGGATTAGAATTCCTTAAAAATCTTTCGGTGACAAGGCTGAAATCCAGTCACAAAATTCAAATGGCTGTTTCCTAATGGTTTCAATAGAGTACCAGTTTTCAAACACTTCCATTCATGACTTGTAAGGCCTCACTAATAATGCCATTAAATATAAATCTTATGCTCTCCAGATTGTGTTTCTGAGAAGTGGGAAAATTTTCAGCATTCATTGTTGGCTCAATGTATTACCAAGCTTTTCCTCATTACTGTGACCAAGTAACCAACCAAAAGCAACGTAAAGGAAGAGGGATTTATTTGTGTTTCAAAGTTCGGAGTAGAAAGTCCACCCTGATGGCAAAGGCATGGCAGCAGGAGTAGCTTGAAGCCAAACAGTTGGGACACAGACAGTTCCTGGCCTGCAGTAATATACATTAAAGCCAGAGAGCTGGTCAGGCAGAAACAGAGGTGGGCAGGGGTCCTCAGACACTCATCCCTAGCCACCCACATCCTAATGGTTCCGCAGAAGTTCCAGAAGGGTGTCACCAGCTGGGAACAAATGTTTGGCTATCAGAGCTGGGGAATGGATGACACTCCAGATGACAGACATTCCAGCCACCTATTTTAATGGTTATCCATTAAAAGTGCTTTGGGATTATCCACTAAATTATTCTAAAAATCCCCCCAGTCTTTTCTGCCATGTTGATGACTGTGATTCATTGATGTTTTAACTCTTTAAAAAAATGTTTTCTTCCTTCTCAGCTCAAAATCAAGGGGTTTCATTTCAAAGTCAAGTTCTTGAAGTACTGGGCAGTAAGACTATGAACCACAGTGGTTAAAGACATCTTCTCAAGATGGAGACTCGTGCTATCTCCTTACATGGCTGGCTATGGTATACTCTGTCTCTGCAGGAAAGGAGAAGTACCAACTAGGCACCAAATGCCTGGTACTCAAATTGTGGAGGGTGTTATGTTTGTTTTAAAGTGGCCTTCCTGAAACAAATTTAAATATAACAACATTACAAAAGAATTTCTCCATTCTTTTGGAGATAGTAGTTGGATAAATCATTCATATAACACAATCTAACAAAAGTCCTGATTTCTTTCTCCAAAAAGCAGAGAATATTTACATGGGTAATGTTTCTCACTTCAAGGGTATCTTTACATGAATAAAATTCGCTTGTTTAGAAATTAGGTATGAATGCAGAGTATTAAATGAGTTGTTAAGCCTTTTAGGAACTCTGTACAACATTGAGAAACATTTAAATAACAAATTTCTAAAATGTATTAAATCGATGCTCTCAAAATTGACCTGATAGTTGGAGTAATTCACACTGAACTACCTCAATGTGAATGTTTATTAAAGAGCTTACTTAAATGGATAGATAGATAGATGATAGATCATAGGTAGGTAGGTAGATAGACAGATAGATAGATCAAAGACAGACATACAGATAGAGAAAAAAATAGATGATAAATAGAAAAATCATAGACAGACAGTTGATAGATAGATGATAGATAGATCATAGACAGACAGATGATAGATAGATGATAGATCATAGACAGATAGATGATAGATAGATAGATAGATAGATAGATAGATAGATAGATAGATGATAGATAGATAGATAGATAGATAGATAGATAGATAGATAGATGATAGATAGATAGATGTGTATGTGCTCCTTCTGTTCCCATGTCCTAAATAAAACCATGCCTCTGCCCTCAGTAGCTCAGCTTTCAAGAGTAGAAGAAATGGGAAGATAAGCAATCACATAAATAGCCCAGTGATATGATTACATTTGATATACAAAAATAAAGATCTATGAAGTGTCCAAATAAAGAGCTAGTAAGTTTTAAAGGAGAAACAACATTTGAAAAACTTTCATGGATTAGAAGATAGTCACACTGTAACAGGGTCCAGCATTTAACAGAAGCTTCATCGAGATAAGTTAATTAATTAATTAAACCATAAGATATTGATGGCAGAAAGGTAGGGGTGAGAACTTCCAGGGAAAGAGAACAACATTAGCAAGGACTATGAGTCAAGAAAGAACGAAATGCATCAAACCTACAGAAGATGGCTGAACCGGTCCTAAGGCAGAGCCATGGGAAGGATACGCAGACCCAGAACAGTTTGTTGGTGGAGGCGCTACACTGCAGCCATCTTAGAAAGCGCCTGAGTGATTGTTGCTTAATTTGAGGGGTAGTACATACAAGAGTATGAAAACGGAAAGAATGGAATGGCATGTCTGGATTTGGTAACGTTTTATATCAAAATGGCAATACAGGTCAGTAAATAGGATAGTGTGGAAACTGAGTTGTTGAAGATGACAGTGTCATAAGTGACCTGTGTTTCCCAGACAAGGGGTCTCACTGTTCCCCTGAAATACTTATTTGTATGTTGAAACACGTGTCACACATCTTCATTGCAGGAGTTCACGTTTTATACCTGATCACACAGTTATGGAGATTTCAAATACGTGGTGTGGCTTTAATAGAAACAATTAAAGACTTATGCCCCACCCCCATTTAATGCACTTGGCTAAACTTGGGATTTCACAGGTAGATAAGAAAACAAGAGGCAGCCTAGGTTAACGCATGGTTATCTCCTGGTTAACTTACATAGCTTGGCAATCAGAGAAAATGAAAGAGGAAGTTTTGATTAAAAAAAAAAAAACCAAGCTGTTTTTTAAAACCCATAAAATACCTGCATTTCTGTGAAAGGATATATTAGCATCGGAACATACACCTTTTAAACAGAAGTGTCCACTCACCTTCATTTGCTGTTGACAGACAAGGAACAAATGCTTAAGCTGTTGTCATTCAGTGATGCTAGGAAAATGAACCCAGAGTAGAAGGCCTTTAACACATGAATGAAAATTCAGGGCCTCTTTTTTTTTTTTCAGTCCTTCCTTCTTATTCTCCAGTTAGAGACTCTTCCTTAGCCTCATCAGGGGAAAAGAGCAAGCCCAAACCTTGAGTCAGCTTTCCTGTTTATCCTGCTGAAGCAGTTGTATGAGACATCATGACATAGCCCCTTGTGGTCTACACCTAAAATACTTTCTAGCATCGCTGAGTTGACTTTAGAAGCTTCCGTCAAGGTCAAAGGTCTTCCCGTGGAATATCATTCTCGGCAGAAAGTCTCTGTGCCTGATGTGAGACAGGGCACCTATTTGATGTATCTCTGTGGCCTTCTGGGTATCTTACCAAAGGTAAATCATACCTGTTTATTTCTCTGTCCCTTTCAGGGTACCCCCAGCACAGCTTGTTCTGGTTATCACTGCATGCCAGGGGTCCCCACACTATCCAATAACCACCCAAAACGACTCGCTCATCTATGGTGACCTTCTTTAATAAGCAATCAGTGACCTACTACCCCAACTAGTAGCCGATTGCTTTGTTCATTTTTTTTAATGTTCTCAATCTGCACATTTTATATTTAACCTATATTTAAATACGTGTAATTATCTATATACCTGGTTTCATAGCTTTTATGTATATGATTTTATATCATAAAAGTCCTTTGAAAGGAAAACTACCCATTTTTCTAACATATATTATGCTGACTATGTGTTTGTTTGTTTGTTTAACTTGATATGAGCTAGAGTTATTTGGGAAGCTGGAGCCTCATTTGAAATAATACCCGCACCAGATTGGCCTGTGACATACTTCCTTAATGGATGATCAATGTGGGAGAGTCCCCCTCACCTCACTGTGAATGGTACCACCCCTGGGTAAGTAGACCTGAGTTAAGAAAGTAGTATGCTCAAGTCAGGGGGAGCGAGCCGACACATGGCCCCTGTTTCAGTTCTCGATTTCTGCCCTGCTTGGGTTCCTGTGCTGACTTCAGTGATGTGTAGTAATTAGGGGCGGCTGTGTTCCCAGCACCTGAGAAGAACGCAGGCCCTTTTGTTCCTTCCTGCCTGGCTCCTGGCCGCGGCCACACGGCTAGCTTATACCCAAAATGATTACACACAAACTGGATTCATTTAACACACTTCCTGGCCATTAGTTCTAGCCTCCATTGGCTAATTCTCACATCTTATTTCAACACATTTTAATAGTCTGTAAATCACCATGAGGTAGTGGGCTTGCTGGGAAGATTCAGCATGTCTGACCCTGGCGGCTTCATGGCAGGCTCTCTCCCTGACTCAGTCTTCTTCCCAGCATCCTGTTCTCTTTTTCCTGCCTATCTAAGTCCGGCCCTATCAAATGGCCAAGGCGGCTTCTTTATTAACCAACGAAAGCAAAACAAAATACAGAAGAACCCTCCTACACCAGTGATGGGCTGTGATGAACAAGTGGAAATGGAAATAAATCCTTTCTTCAATTACTTTTGACTACAGTGTTTATCACATCCCTGGAAACCCCAAATAAGACATATTGGATGAGCTGGATCATGTGGGGTTGGGATGAGGGGAAATGATGAAACCATAACCTTAGACTATTCAAGCAGCGATTTTTCAAATTGGAAAAAAAAAAGACAATAACGATGAACCAAAAAGAAGATGCATCTGAGAAGAATATCCTGAACAGCTCCTCCACTTCTGCTCCCAAACTCACGGGAGCAGAAATCACAGCGGTGGCTGCCTGCAGTGAGGGCAGGATAGCGTAGGAGACCACAAAGGAGTGCAAGGGAACTGGAATGTGGGGAATATTTTGGATCTTGACTGGAGTAGAGATTGCAGACATGAATATATTTTTCAAAACCTTTCAGCCTGTAAAATTTAAAAGATAACATTTTATTATGTGCAAGTTAAACCATAATAATGCAGAAATATTTTTTAAATGCTTGGCAGAAATAAAGTAATTATTGTGTACAGATGCCTTTGAGTTAGGTTGGCATTCAATGATCTTTCTCACCGTTTCCTATGACTGGTGCATAACTCAGCACTATGAACTTGGTGGTTTAAATCAAAACATGTATATTATCCCCACAGTTTCTCTGGGTCAGGACTGTGGGCACGGCTTCACTGGTTCCTCTTTTCGGGATCTCACAAGGCTGAGATGAAGGTGTTGGCCAGGCTGTGTTTTCATCTGAAGGCTTAGCTGGAAATGCTGATGGATGTTTCCAAGATGCGCTCAATCCTGCCTACAGCGTTCAGGACTGCACTTTCCACTGGCCGTATGTTCCAGGCCCTACGTACCGCCGACATCTGCTTCCTGCTCTTCTCTCTATGGGTAGTTTACAAAACAGTGCTTTCAAACTGGGAAGAGAACCTCACTCTGTCCTACACAAAGCCAGCAGTGTGGATAAAGAACTCAACTTGGGAAAGCACAATTCCATATAATATAATATATAATAGATAACAGCAAAGCCGGGGTCCCACCTATCCTCCAGGGACTATTACATACAGACATGGCTTACCAGCATTATCTGTGAGTATTTATCTGTCACAGCATACCTATTATGTTTTTAAATCTGAATGTGTTTTAGAACTTAAGGGTTTGGTAGCAAATGAGGCCGTTTTCACAATGTGATTTGGGAAAGTAAAATTCTTGCATCATACAAAATGGGCTATATGCTGTTGATTCGGCCGCTCCTACATCTCTAAGTGATGAATGCCCTCTCATGCTTAATTGATCTAATTCCTTCTCCAGGCTGACAATATTTTCACTGCCAATTTTCAATTAAACTGTTTCTCCCAGGCCTCGCTGGCCTCTGGGTGCTCGGCTCTGAGGAGTCATCTGGAAGCCCGCATCCAAGTCATGATGCCCTGTCCTTGTGTGATGGCAGCACACACGGGTGAACCCCACTGGGGTGCTTAATACAATGAATTTCTAGTTCAAAATTGCTAGTTCAAAAATGTCACGTTGGCCACCCTGTTCTTGGATGGCCTCCCTCTGGTGAGGAGGATAATTTCAGTAGGGTTCTGTTTCGAGGTGTCGAGACTCCAGGAGCTCACAAACCCTGCTCCGCAGACTGAGGAAAAGCGGGGATTGAGAACACAATGTCTGTAGAAGTGTTACTTAAATTCTGCCATGCAGCAATTTCAAAATAAGCTGGAAAAGGAAGAGTTAAATTAAAATGCCCAAATCTCATGCCTGCAGCATGTTCCACCCAATAGAGAGAAGGTACTGAGATGAATCTTCCTTCTGTGAGTATTTTTTTCTGTTATCAACCGTACCTTCTTCAACAGAGAACACAATATTCCATCGTACACTCTTGGATCACCTACAGCAAAACAGTAGCTAAGGAATGGCTTTTTTTTCTATCTAGATACATAAAGACTTGAATTTAGATATGAGATATATTGTCCTAACTACATACTTTGGTTGTCATTCATAAAACAAATTAATCACGCCTTGCATTTCTTAATCATATTTCAAATGAACTCATTTTGATCATTTCCATTATAGTGCAGATGCTCCTTCTCCATGTAAAAAATTTCCGTGAAACTCTCCTTCAAGGATCTCCGTCTAGTGACAAGCCCTCAAGGGTTAGTTTGCTTCCTCCTTTGTTTCCCTTTGGCTATTTATTATTTTCTCAGTATTTATTAATTTGCTGGATGGCTGCTGCTAGGCAGTATTTACTGAAGACCTGAACTTAGAACACAGAACTTAACAAGAACTGCAGTGAAATACACGCAATATTTTACTCAGTCAAAATGCTCTACAGTTATTCCAGTTTAGATATTGGGGATCTGGGACTTAGAAGTTAAGACTTTGGTGAAGAGTCACACAAGGAACATAAATAATTAGAACTCAAACTTTATTCATGTTGTCTTGGCTTTCCTCAACCTATTTTATCACCATGTCTGTTTTGAGATGCACTTTGAATAATCAAGAGTATATCCATCATAGAAAAGTGTATGAATCTCCAGTACCTGTGTGCTGGTGACATTTTATGTTCCATGAAGTCACCACAATGTTCCCCATCTGCTTTACAAGACAGCCATGAGCCTGGCAACATTTTAAACAACATACCAGAATAAAGAAGCTGTAGCTTCAACAGCTGTCCAGGAAATAGGACCTTGTTCTTACATGGTAATGGAATATGTGTATCTCTGTTCTGATATCAACATTATTGTCAATATCTTTATAAACTATGCTTTAAAAAATGGACCAATGGTTGATACATAGCATCAGTACAATGTCTGAGGCTGTGTTTTCTTTGCTAAGATTGCTGTGACAAAATGTTACCATCCAGGTGGCCTATGAAGTAAAAATTATAGTCTCAAAATTCTAGAGAACAGAAACCCAAGCTCAAGGTACCAGAGACTTCCTGTCTCCTTCGACCAGCACACTCATTGGCAGGTCAATGATCATCTTTGCTTTCTGTCTCCACATGTTTTTCTCTCTCTGCTTCTATGCCCTACTCTTCTTATAAAAGCCAGCCCTTATGGACCAAGGACCACACAAGTTACCTCATCACCTAATTACTTCCCTAAAGGTCCTATTACCAAAACAGCCATTTTCCTGGATAGCAGGAATTAGCAATTTAACATGTAAATAATGGGCACACAACTCAGCCTACAACAGAGGCCTACTCCCATGGTTATCCTTCAAGTAATAAAAAAGACTCCACTGATTTGGCACCAAATACTCCAGTCTGTTTCTAAACACCATAGTCCATAGTCCTGATGGAAAATTAAGAAGTGAAAGTGCTCAGGAAGAAAAAATACCCCTTACCTCACAGAAGAAAACAAATCAAATAATGGTTAACAATTGACAATATGCAAAAGAAAGGGAATTTAAAAATGAAAATAATTCTGTGAAATTTAAATATTATCATATCTAAGTTACTTACAGAGTGAACAAGCTTCTATAAAGGCATCAAATTTTCTATTGACATCATAGAGACCATCTCTTGTGCCTTAGGACCGACTTCATTAACTTTCATCTTCTGAAAGATTCCAGGATGAGTCATCACTTCAGCTGTTGCTCTTGGAGCACTCCAATTGCCAGTCCTTCGATAAGCAAGTGATAAGTAGCTGTGACCTCCACCCTCATGGCAGCAGGGCTATTGATATACTTATTTTTGCAGCTAATACATAATATACTAGTCCTATTCCTGAATGTTGTACTTGCAGCTCCATGAACTTAATTATTTGTTAATTCATCTTTGTTTCTCACTTTTAGACGAATTTGACAAAGAACTTGCACTAATTCAAGATTATGGCACATGATAGAAAAAGGTGATAATGAAGAAGACAGTATAGTGAGTATCATTCAATTCCCAAATCCCAGGATTGCTAATTATTATTTTATACATGGGCCTCTTTAGGAATCTTTGAGTCTTACATAATTCCATTTCCCCCACATTGCACGCAGTTTCACTCCCTGTCTCAAAGGATTTTCAAATGCCTCGAAAGTGTGTAAACTTTAGTTTTAAAATGTTTGTTAAAGAGAAACAGAGGCAGAGACAGGAGTGGAGGGTGATATCAATTTCAATTTAGAAACATTAGAGATTTAGAAAAAGCCCAATTCCTGATTATATTAACAAACCACTACATACAACAAGACAGCAGACCACAAAGAACATCGAAATACAGTTAAAAAAAAATTTACCTCTGTCTTTACTGCAAATACAACCACAGGTTTCTAACAGAGCTAGAAATGGGTGAAATTCTCAATGATATGAATGAGACTCCATATAAAAAAGATACTAGAATGATCTAAAATGTAAATTATAATGACTACAGCTACTAGGTTGGAAATCTAATGTTAAAGATGACAACATACAAAATCAGATAGATAACTTCAGCAGGGTTAGTAAAAGCCCAGACGGAATCTACTAGAAGTGTAAGCCATATAGAGCAACAGAAAAGCTGAAGAATGTCTTCAAAAGATAGCATGTTGACTCAACACAGCCAAGAAAAGAACATATATACTAGGTCTAGAGGCAGAGCTTATACTGAATGAGAGAGAAAAAGCAAATGGAGGGGAGGGTAGGTGGGGGAAAGACCATTTAGACTCAGAAGCACTAAGCTTTAATCCAGATACCCTGCCTTCAATCCCTGCCACCCCTATGGCAGAAGAGAACCTACTCCCACAAATTGTCTTCTGGCCTCCGCATATATTCTGTGGCATGAGAGTATATACACACACATTACACACACATATGTGCACACACTCACACATTGGAATTTTTAAAGCAGTATTCAAGAGCTATTTTCTAAGTGTCCTGCTGCGGGAGCTCCTTCCACTCCTTCAGCCAATAGCCTTTAAGATACCAGCCCACTGGAGTGTGGTTTCTTTCATTTTAAAAATGCGTCGGCAGCCCTCCATGCTCTCTCTCTTGCTTCCGGCTCCCGTTTCAACTGCTAGATTCTCTGTTTCCTGTTTGTGACGCGAGGACGGTGGTGTAGGATGGTGTTCTGTAAGTTTTTCCCCCTCCAATAAATAACCCCTTTTAATCAGACTGGTTTGGGATTGTTTTGCGGCTTTAGTGTCCCATGTCCTCTGCATTCCAATTAAATATGTTTACCTTGAGACTTTCTCTTTGATTTATGATCTATGTAGAATTGGATGCTTTGGAAATATTTCACAAATTCTATTGCATTTAGAGATATTTAAACAATAAACAACAAATTCTTTTCTCTTATAACATAGTACGAAAATTGAGATGGAGGTTATGTAGTTCATTTTTATTCTTTACATTCCTTACTGATAAAGAAAAGTATCTTGCCCATAGCTATGAAAATAACTATTTTTAGATAAATAAATCAATGAAATATCAATACATGGATGAGGAATTGTTGATTAAATTGTCATGAATGAAGTGGTAAAATTTCAACGAAAATTTTATTTTTAAAAGATAAGTTGTTACATAAGTTCATTGCCACACTGTTCATAATGAATAAGCTATAGGCTCACCCAGCAACTTGCATATACACAAAATAGAAATATGGCAAAAAACATCTCACTTACATAAGAGAAATTATACAGTACAGAGGAACACTGGGAAATTTAGTTCTGATAATTGTAATCTCAGTTAAAAAAAAATACTCAGTGAACCCACACAAATGATGACATCATATGACACACAACCTCAATGATACACACAAGCCTACATTCTAATCCTCCAAATAAAATTTTTCTTAGGGATAGATGGGTGGGTGATGGGTAAAGAGCACAGAGTGCTTTTCTAGAGGACCCCATGTTCTCACCCCAGCACCCATATGGCATGTCACAGACATCTGTAACTCCAGTTCCAGGGGATCCAATTCCATCTGATGGTTTCTTAGGGTGCCAGGTACAATAGTGTTACACAGACAAAAAAAATTTTAGAGCCTATACATATAAACTTTAAATTTTAAGCATCAAAATAAACCTAAATAAAGGAGATTGCATTAGCATTTTATTTAAAAATAAATGTTTCTCATTGCTATTTCCCTGCTGTGAGAGATTCTACATATTTATAGAAAATTACCAGAAACTTTTTTCACTTAAGTAGACAGATCTTGCCTAAAGTCATTCAAAGAAATTTTAAGTTATTCTAGCTGCATCTGCCACTTTATTCTTGGAACATATCGATGAGTCTGGCCAAACTGACCCTCTTCATATGGTGGCTAACATTAAGAAGTTAGGACAGGAAGAATATGATAAAATATATTGTAGAAAATGTTCAAAGAATAAAAATAAGTATATAATCAAGTCAATTGCTATTAAAATATAAATTTTTAAAAAGGGAAAGAATCTAGTATAGTCATCCTTCTCAAAATTATTAAGTTTGACTTTTAAAATATTCAGTTAACATATTCACGCCTGCCACTTTCATTTTCCTTTACACAAAACACCAAAATAGAACTTAGAAAATACACTTGACATAGTGGATATAGTTGCATATTCTAGAAAGAACAAAATTCTTATTCAAAAATTGTTATGTGGCATGACTTCCGTTTCACCTTTTCCATCACTTTGGACACACAGCAAGAGCCTATGCCTGACCCTGCATTACAGTCCTTTGCCTATGGAGCTCAGACTTGTATTTATTTTTTAGTTATTAAAAACTTTTGCTGGTTGGTGGTGTTCCTCGCCTTTTAACCCAGCCTTCAGGAGGCAGAGGCAGGCAGATATAAGTGAGTTCGAGGTCAGTCTGGTCTACAAAGAGAGTTCCAGGACAACCAGGACTGTTTCAAGGAGAAACCCTGTCTTGAAAAACAAAACAAAACAGAAACCCACAACTTTTAATTAAAATATAAAACATATCATTACTCTTCTTCACTTTCTGCTTTCAGCCCTTAAAACCTCGCAGATGGCCACTCTCCCTAGTTCCCCCCATGTCCTCTCCTTTACTCCTTCTCAAATTGATAGCCTCTTTTTCTTTATTGTTATTACATGTATGATGTGGGATATGCTTCTATCTCTGTGTTGCTTTTATTGATTAATGAATAAATAAACTGCTTTGGCCAATAGCAAGGCAGAACTTAACTAAGTGGGGAAAACTAAACTGAATGCTGGGAGAAAAAAAGACAGAGTCAGAGAGAAGCCATGTAGCCCCACCAGAGACAAACGCTGGATGGAATTTTGCTGGTAAGCCACAGGCTCGTGGCAATACACAGATTTGTAGAAATGGGTTAAATTAAGACGTAAAAGTTAGCCAAATAAGAATCTACAGCTGCATCTGCCACTTTATTCTTGGAACATATTGGTGAGTCTGGCCAAACTGACCCTCTTCATATGGTGGCTAACATTAAGAAGTTAGGAAGTGATTTAAATAATACAGTTTCTGTGTGATTATTTCGGGGCTGAGCAGCTGGGAACAAACAAGTGGCCTTCGTATAACACATATATATATATGACAAATACCTAAATAGAACCCTGCAAGTCCTTTCAGTGTGGCTCAGGTGTCCGTGAACTCAGGGCTGACGATGACTTCTCCATCCCTCAACTGTCATTAGTTGCTTGTCATTCTTGGTCTAGTGGTGGGACTCCGTGACATAGGCCCCCTTCCATGTTAACATGTCTACTGATACTGTCATTGTTTGGGTCTTGTTTAGACAGCCATATTGTTGAGGTGTCATGGATAGTGTCACTTCTCAGAGGCAGAACCTCACAGCAGATTTCCTGTGCCCTTTTACACAGTGCCTTTTACAGCCTTCCTGGCCCCTCTTCCACGGTGTTGGTTCAGTTGTAGTGGCAGAACTCTGTATTGGTGTAGGAGGGTTCTTCTGTATTTTGTGTTGCTTTCATTGGTTAATAAAGAAAGCTGCCTGGGCCTTTTGATAGGGCAGGACTTAGATAGGCGGGGAAAAGAGAACAGTATGCTGGGAAGAAGAGTGGCTGAGAGAGAGTCTGCCATGAAGCCGCCAGGGTCAGACATGCTGAATCTTCCTGGTAAGTCCACTACTTCATGTTGACTTATAGACTATTAAAAATGGGTTGAAATAAGATGTGAGAGTTAGCCAAGAAGAGGCTAGAGATAACGGGCCAGGCAGTAGTTTAAATGAATAAAATTTTCATGTGGTTATTTCAAATGTAAGCTACCCTGGGGGTTAGGAGCCAGGCGGACGGAACAAAGGATCCGTGCTCCTCTAGGTGGCGGGAACACAGCCACACCCTCCTACTACACTGTATAATGACCTCTTTTGATTTTCTGTGACGGTCTCCATTCGCTGTAAAGAGAGACTTCTTCGAGAAGGGGTAAAAGCTACACTTCTTTGCAGGTACAAATACATGTTTCAGAATGCATGTAGGAATTATGCTGGCTTAGTAAAGTGACAGGAGTATGTTTATTCTAAGATCCATCATCTACCAGCCCTGGGTGGCTGGGTCTCTACTACCAGACGTGATTTTCCTATTGAGTGGGTCTTAAGTGCAGTTAGAGAGTTGTAAATTATGCCAAGAGACGGGTGCTGTGCTGAACCTGTAGGGATACCGTGCCGTGCTGGCCATGGTTTTGTTCATAATCACAGCTGGATAGAGCCAGTGACTGTATCCTGCCCTTGACGGCTTAACAGTGCTTTCTGGTACTGTGGAAGTTAGATGACTACAGTAAGGCTCTGAGGACAGATTCAACTCAAATCTTCCAAGTCCTGGGTGCAACGCTTGTGGTGTTTTCAGCAATGGAAACCCACCTTCAACCTCTGAGAGCCAACCAAGAGAAACAGCAGTAGCCTAAACTGTTTTGGGAGTCGCTTGGGCTACCCTCACTGACTACTCAAACAGGGGTTTCTTATGACTACTACTGGGTTTTTGTTTTTATTGAATAGTCTTATTACAAGCGGCATAACTTCACTGAATATACACATACACAAACACATATAATATATTATATATAATTATATATTATATATATAATATATGTATATATACTGATATTTGTTGTGCATAACTTTAGAAAAATATAAAATAATATGATCCCTTGGCCTGTAATCAAACACCATTGGTGCTATTTGTCCATCCTCCATCTCCTTCTACACTGACCTCCTTTCCCCCTCCTCAGTTAGGTTTCCCCTCCTCATTTTTCCCATTCCATCTTCGTATCACCTGCATCCTGCTATTCCTCTTTCTGTCCCCACTCCATGGTTCCTTTTTACTTCCCTGGCTTCTGTGGCTGTTGCAGGTTATAGATGCATGTCTGCATATTTGGAGCTAGAAACACAAGTGAGAGAGAAGACCTACTGTTTGTCTTTCCTCAGCTTAGCTCTTTAAATAATTATCTATCTTGTATCTTTCCCGAAACTCTCTTCTCCTTTAAATAGCTGAATGCTATATGCATTTCCTCAAAGGGATACAATGTGCTCTGCTGATAAACCTAAAATACCCGTGTTCATAGTACTTTTAGATTAATGTACATTAAATACATAATAATCTTTGAAGACTTGATTTTAAATACTGCTGAGTCTTCAGTTTAAGGAAAACTAAATTTCTTTTTTCTTTTTTCTTTTTTTTTTTTAAGGGAAGAGTTTTAACGGAAGTCTTCAGTGAATCCTTTGGCAAGTAAGTGATCACATGTTAACTTATCTGTTTTTGTAACTTAGGAAGCAAGATTCTGGTTTCTGTGTCTCTGGCAGAAGAGATGAGCATGAGGGCAAAGGGCATCTCTTGATGGCCCAGGAGGAAAGGGCAAGATGTGCAGAGAGAGCAAGCAGTCTTCGTTCTTTCCTGGAAAGTTAAATGTCAGCAGGGTTAGGCCTTGCCAATATAAATACAATCACAATGATGGTATAAAAAGACATGTATTTTCACCTCTATTGACTTTTCACGTTCATGGGATAATTATTGTAACATTTTCTTAAAGGGCAAAAAGCTTTTGATGATGAATACATCTCATTACATGGAATTTTACGTGTAATCCTTACATGAATCTCATTGTAATTCAATGGATGAATTACGTGTTAATGCTAGCATAACAAGCCTTTAACCTATTTGACTTAATTACAGGCATATCATCAGATTTACTGGGAAAAGGTTTCTTCCCTTGCTCTGAAAACTCTTTCCATTTTTTAACCCTTTGGCTAAACCTTTGAAAGGCATGATCAAATCCCAGTACAGTCTCTTACTACCACTTTATTGAACTTCTCCCACCAGGGATAGAGTAGGCAGAATTTAGAGAACACCATTTTGAGGTTTTGTAGTCATAGGTCAAGGGTCCCAATATCCTGGTACCTTTATGGACAGGACATTTTAAAAATAAAATATTTGGTGAAATACAATTTGCACTTGGGACAGGGAATTAAAAGGTTCTGTTCTGGTACTCATTAAAGGATAGTTTTAGAGAAGTCAATCAACAAGCATGAACCTCAACTCTCATTTTTGCTCATTGAAGAAACCTGTCTGTACACAGGTTAAGTATTCAGAACAGAGATGTGCAAACAATATGAAGAATTTTATCATGTGAACAATAAAATTCAAGACAACCAGTACTGATGATGAATAAATGGTAGATTAGAGGTAGAAGAGAAAAGGCTTAGAAGAAGGAGATAAAGGAAAGGAGGAAGCTGGAGGGGCAAGGCAGGAGGGAAGAGAAGGGAAGAAGCGCGGATGTGGGATGCTTCCCTTTGTGCCTGTCGGTGTGAGCAGTCTGCAGAGCTCCGTTAAAGTGCCAACATTACAGACAAACTGTGTTCCCCCCAAAGAGTCACGTTGGAGTTCTGATTATTAGCAATCAGAGTGGACCTTACATAAAACCAGCATCGCACATACAATTTTATAAAGTCATACTGAGTAGATTAAGCCCCTAATCTGATATGAATGGTATCCTTAAAAGAGTAATTGAGAACACACACACACACGCACACACACACACACACACACACACACACACTGCCTTGCTCATATCACAGCTGCTAAGACCCATAGGCTAAAGCAAGTACCACATCCCAATCCAGAACTAAGGCACAGGGAGGCATGCACTGTTACTAGAGGATACTGAAACATGGGAACTAATGATTTGATGGACTATGGACGCAAAACTGAGTACTTTCATCACCTTCAGGAGAAAACCCAGAAGGGCTGAAAGAAGTGACTGTCCCCAAAGGACTTCATAAAGAAAGCTATTTACAGAGGGCTTTGGATGACAGGGTGGTGGAGCTGGTGAAGAGTTCACATTTCAGAATCTCCTAAGTGTTCTGTGGTAGCTACCCAATACTATCGCCCACCCTCATGCCATGACTTGAAGACCCTGGAGTTACAACCATGTATCTTTGTGGTCAATGGCACTGGCATGATTCCAGAACTGATAGCACAGGTAAAAATTATCAGGATCACTGAAAATGCTGGGAGTGTGATTTGTTTTGCCTATCATCTGGTCTTCCTTCCATAAGAACTAATTCGTAGGGAGCTTAAGAGATTCTAGAAGTATGAAAGTAAATAGAAAAAAAATTAACTCCAATCTCAAGAGCTTTTGAACTTACAGGCAAAAATGATACATACCCAAGAAAGTGTTGCTAGGTACAGACTCCTGTTTAGGATGGAAAGTGCAGGTCTGTAAATGAGCGCTCTTAAGTGGACCATCTTCACATGGGGTCCTTTAAGATCAGCGCCTAAAAAATACATTCATATTGACAGTCACTCTGAATCTCTAACTCGTTGCTCTAAACCCATTGCTCCAAGCCATGCCATGGCTCAAGTGATATTGACCTCAATTGGCATCGATGAAGCTGTACCCAGGGTTCCCAAGATGCATTGATATCTGTGATGTTCAAAATGTCAAAGATATCCTTCTTCAGATAGAAAACTTTTATATTCCTTGCACACCTCCTGTTTTCTGTTATAAATCATGCCTGTTTCCCAGACATGAAGTAAATGGCAGAAAGGAGAACCAAACCAAAACAAACAGCCATATTGCAGAGCACTCGGGATGCTGCGGCAGAGAGATTGCTGGCTGGGAACTTAGGAAGCATGGGGTGCTAACATTCATTCGCCAAGAATCCCCAGGGCAGTTTGCCTCTCTGGCTATCATTGGCTGAAAACAAACAATAGCGCTCGGAGCACAGAAATGCACGCGTATTTGGAGCCGGTTATTGTGTATTTGTATCTGTATCTATAAATTAGAAGTTATTTGAAGCTACAAGCATTTGCACTTTAAAGTAGCTGGATAAATGTGTGATGCAAACTCCAGGAATGCGTTAAACATCCGTGAGGCCTCATAGCCCAGACACCTAATGAAGAAAAGGGTCCTGGAAACAAACAAACTGCTAATCTGAGACTCAGAGGAGAATTTGGAAAGAACTATCAGCCAGGGAAAGAGGGAGCCTTGCTGCAGATCTTCTCGTCCCCCCTCAGCTCCTCAAAGTTCTATGCCCCAGTATCATCCTCCACTCTGCAGCAGACCTTCCTTCCTATCCTGTCCCCATCTCCATAAGATGACGCAGCTCTTCCCCTCCAAACTTCTCCCCCACTCATTGCTTTATCCCAGCCCCCACCTCCAGCAGGCACTCCCTGGGAGCCCAAAGGCCACTACAGCTAGCTATGCAGGTAAGCTAAACTAATACAGTATAAGCTTACTAAAACATATACATAGATGAGGACAATCTAAATGATACAGCCAAATAGTGGGTGAGGCAGAGTCCCAACTGGACATTTCTTGCCACCAAAGTTTCCAGTGTGGGGACTAGATTATATCTAATTGTTTGGCCAAAGGGTTCCCATGTGAATCCCTAAACAACATAGGTTGTTGCCGAGGCTCTAAGTTGCCCTTCACAAAACTTACAGCAAGGCCTCATTGCTAAAGACAACACCTACACAACTCATTGAATGTGGAGAAGTCAAGTCGGCGTCTATAGAGCTTATCCCTGTACATCTAGTATCTTTGGTATAGGAATGTACTCTGGATGGTGCAGAAGGAGAAACATAAACACCGACCTAACAACAAACCCTTGGATCAACGAAGACATCCTGCCTGCAAGATTTGTTAGTCTAGTGGTGGCACAGTTTGTGCAAGTAACCATCCATTAACTGATCTGTCTTAAGGCCCACACCACAAGATGGAACCCATATACAGCACTGTTTGGGCGACCTAGAGCCTGAACCTAGATAGCCCAGGGTCTTAGAGGAAAACTTAATACTACTCTTCTAAAATACAGTGAGGGATAGCAATAAAACGACTCCTAATGACATCTTTCTATATTCACAGATCTGTCTTGCTCAACCATCATCAGAGAATCTTCTTCCAGTAGCACAGGGGAACAAATACAGAAGCCCACAGCCAGACAGCATGCAGAAAGAGAAGAGCAGGGAGAGGGAGGAAGGGAAGATCTTGGAACACTCAGTCCTAAATGGGATGTCTCCATCACACCTTCCCCCACCACCCGAGGACTCAGGACACACTTTGGAAGAGGTTACAGAAAGGGTGCAATTGCCTGAAGGAATAGAGGACACTAAGAAACAAGGCCCTCTGAGTCAACATGATCGATGCACACGTGAACACAGAGGCTGAGGCAGCCCGCCCAGGGACTCCACAGGTCTGGGACATGTGGGTCCTAGAACTTAAAGGAGAAGTATACACACCCCCATGTCTGACCCAGAAGCAGTCTCCAATTGATAACCACTTGCAAATGGAAATCTAGTTTCCTCCAAGGACATCTCAGTGAGGAAACAAACTAGTTAACAGTAGGTCATATGCCCAGCACTAGATGGTCAGCAGGAAATGAACCCAGTGGCACTTTGGAGGCTCCTTGTCTCACAATGTTAGGACAGGGCTGTACTGCGTGCCAGTGTGGCACTACTCCTGTATGGCGGCGCCTGCACTACAGGACAGTTCGTGAACCTCGGGCAAGGCGCTGGAGATTTAAACACCATCAAGACACACAGAGACAGCACAGACAGAGACATGGACCTCTAGTCACTGTAAGAAGCCCTTTATTCAGTAACACCACGGAGGCTTATATACCCAACAGTCAGGTGGGCCAACAGGTGTAAAACCTCATCCCCTGATCCTCAAGGCAACACGCGCTCGTGAAGCAGAGCTGTAAACAACTCTGACACAGCTTTCAGTGACTCAAATCAGAAGGAAAGGAAAGATCTCTAACAGGGAAGAGCAGCTGGAGGCCAGGGCTCCAAATGGTCCCAACACAGGGCTTTTCCTTTTTGTTATTGTTAATTTTATCTTATTAGTTTTTATTTTATTTATAACTTCTCCTTCTCTCTCTCTCATAACATGCCTCAGTGTGCATATCATGGCTTCTGTGGTTAGTGTTGTTATGGGACTCCTGAGTGGGTGAATGTATGGGTCTCCGTTTCTTGTGCCTTCTCTTGGACTCTTTTCCTTCTGTTGGTTTTGTCCAATGTGTCAGCTTTTGTTTTATCTTATTATATCATGTCTTACTTTACTATTATCCCTTAGAAGCCTATTTTTTTCTAGTGAGAGACGGAAAGGGGTAGATCTGGGTAGGAGGGGAGGTGGCGAGGAACGGGGTGGAATAGAGGGAGAAGAAATCATAATCAGGATTTATTATGTAGGAAAAAAATCCATGAAAGGAAAAAACAGACTTACAATTGTGTTTGGATGAGGAGGTTATGGGAGTAAGAACTGACAAAGCTTACATAGAAGAAACGATATTGTCATCTTCCCGTGTCAGGATCCAAGCTGCAAGCCACTGTAGGGTGAATGAACGAGGCAGTGTATTTGATCTAAGTGTAGAGTGGGAGGCAGGAGATGATGGCAGCGAGAAGTGGTGATGGGCATATGGTACCCAACTTTATGAAGGGCCCTGAAGAGAAGAGGACATAAGGCCATAGCAGGAAGGAAAGGTGGATGGAAAAGAGAGCATGAAGGCCAGTTTTTGGTCTTGGAGAGATGGAAAAAGGGATTTAAATACTGTTCAGGAGGGGATGAGAGGGCGTGTGGAGGAAAGGTTAAACACTGGCATCTGGGTCTAATGCGGCTGGGATCACTGAGCCTCCTTACAGAGAACAGGAGCCGTTGGGAAGAAAGACCATAGTACCTTCTCCTGAAGGAAGACGTCTTGGCTGAATCCTGAGGTAGCATACCTGAGGTGGATGAGGAAAGATGGCACGTCACCTGCTCCTCGGGCACAAGCAGAGCAGCAGCGAGTGCTGCTCGAGACTGTGGAGACTGTTGATTTTCTGGGCTCCTCCTGGGTGTTCTGCACTAGAGGAGCAGTCCTCATCGAGGGGAAACTGGAAATGAGTGGAGATACTTCTCCACGCATCCACGCCACACTGACTGGCAAGCGCATGCCCAAAGCCCAACTCAAGGGGTCAAGAGCTAAGGGCCCACGTTTTGCTTAGGGAAAACAGTGAAACTTCTCTTCCCACTACAGTTACAGTGGGAGAGGTGGGGAGGTGAGGAGAAGGCTTTGCCAACTCTCACTTACTCCAAGGAGCGTCCAGCAGCAGGAGTTCCTAAACAAAGACGAAAGATGACTGAGGAGAAATTAGCAGTGTTCTGCTTTGCAGCACAAAAGGAGGCAAAGCAAAGGAAGAGCAAGGGACTAGCATGAGAGGAGGAAAAGCTACAGTTCAAATATTCATTCGGTGCTCTGGGAGCAGACAAGGAGCCAACTGGCTCTAGCCCTATCGCTGGAGTTGATGGGGAGACTCAGCAGACAGACCAGATTAAGCTGAAAGCCCTTTGCCAAAGCTGGGGAAAACTGGCTGACGCAGCCGCGCCTTGGTGACCCTACAGTGCATCGGCTGTTGAGGGTCTGTGTGAGCGAAGTAGCCAGGCTTTTTTGGTGATCTGAGTACTGCTGGGAAAGGAATGATGAGCTCCTGCTCCTTAAAGTAACCCCTCAAGAAAGCCAACAGAGTCTGGAGTGAGTTGCGTTAAAAAACGGAGAGAGCAGGAGTTGGGCTTTCAGTGCTGTGCTGCACACAGATCACTTCATGGCAGGTGCTCCAGGAGGATTAAACTGTTTGCTCTCCAATCAGCAGGCTAGTTAATCCTCCACAACCTTTGCCAGGAATACGCACCCAGTAAACAATCTGTTCGGAAAGAGCGGACCCAACCAAAACCAGAAGAGAGCGTCTGCCCCTTGTAGACCTGAACCTCTCTCCGGTACTACCCCTCTATAATTTCTGGAGGGCGTAATGGGTCTCCAAAAACCATGCTGCATTTCACAGGCCTTCTAACCCCTCCCCCTTTGTCGCCCAAGTGCGAGTGTATATTCTATGAACATTTGGCTGAGGGAGGCCGACCCACGTGGGAGAGTTGGTTAGGGTCGCGCTGAGTGAGTGGCACACTGTGAATTAGAAAAGCCTCCCTGGCCTGCCTCTCTCCCGCCCCAGTCTTTCTTCTCGAACCATGAACAAGCTGCCATATGAACGAAGCATAAAAAGCATTAACCTCTGATGAGTTACACTTATTTTCCTGTGCTCCTGACATTTATTTGGGTTGTTTCAATTTGTGTGGCTCGGGATATAGAGCTCTGTATGCTGTCCTCTGGTTTCTGGGTTGGTTTTTTTTATTTATTTATTTTATTTCTGCAGGAATTTCCCTTTCTCTTTGCAAGAAAAGCTGTCTCGAAATCTGTCCCTCATTTGGTTTGTCACTGACATGTGAAATCGCGCAATAGTGAGGCAGCCAGTCATCTCCTCAATCTTAGTGCTCCTAGGTCAACCAATGTGAATGCTTCCTAGGATAACACAATTATTTTAACAATGATTTCACAAGTTCTCTCTGGGCATTTTTCACTTTAATTAAAGCCAGTGGTCTTCGGGAATACTCTACCATTTTCTAATCATCACAGTGTAGTCTGTGTTTTAATCCCTGGGGTGTGTAATGTTTATGAATGTTCCCAGCTACTTTTCTTTAAAATCAAAACTGTTGGCTTCATTGTGGCAATGCCACAGGCTGGACAGAGTGGCCCCAGAGTCATAAGGAAGCCTTTCTAAAAACAGACTTGACCTCAGAGAATAAAGGGCTTTACAGGATACAATCTCAGCTGCTCGCACTAACTGCCAAGCCTCTGTGTTGAGATTCACAGCTAGCCCGATTACAAACAAATACAAAAATGAACTCAGTGTCCTTTGCCACACCATTTTTCTCCCAAAAGGCCGAAACTCACTTGAAAAAAAAATATGGACACTTCCTTGTTTCTAAACTGCTATTTTATTGATCACGCATCCAACTAGGCAAGATGGGCAACGGCATACCAACTTCTAATAAGGCAATTTTTCATACAGCAAACTGGGCTTCTAAATTGACAAGAAAATCACAATACATAATTGTGATGGCAAGGTTACTACTGTGCTTCATGGTGGTCCACATAGAAGGACACACTTGCCTGCTATGCTTAAAGAGTTGGAGTTGCACTGGGGCGGTCCCCTCGGACATGAAATGACAGTTCAGTAGTCAGAGACACTTTAAGACAACACTTCAAATAAACATTACATAAAGAGTCACATTAAACAAAGCATCAAATGATCAACTGGGGTGGACTGGCCTTAAACTCATTGCCAATCTTCAGGGGATTAAATTAAAAACAGAAAAAGGAAGGGAATACTATGTGAAATGTATGGTTTGAAATAATGTTTATATGTTTCAGCTGACTCTAGGTAGAGAAAGAGGTCTACACTTACCTAGTGTTATAGTCAACCTTCCTTAGGTTTAAGAGACCTAGAAATGGTGAAAAACAGGACATCAATAGGAAAGAGGAGAAGACGTGCAAGGGCTACTCAAGACTGTCTTAGTCTGCTGTGGGGCTTTGACCTTGGGACCCTACTATGAGGAGCCCGTGGAGTTCTCTGGTCTGTTGTAAATGGGGGAGAGGTGTGGGTTGTGTTCCCAGCGCCTGGCTCCCAAGCCCCCAGCTGCTGGCCCACTCAGCCGCTGGTTGCTTACTTATGCCCGAAATAACCACATGAGACCTGTATTAATTTAAATACTGCCTTGCCCATTATCTCTAGCCTCTTCCCGGCTAGCCCTCACCTCATAAACTAACCCATTATAAAAGTCTGTATGTCACCACGAGGTGGGTGACTTACCAGACGGATCTACGGTACTTCCATCTGTGGCGGGAGCTTCATGGCGACTGTCTCTCTCACTTCCTTTCTTCCCAGAACTTCCGTTCTGTCTACTCCGCCCACCTAAGGGCTGACCTATCTTACAAGCCAGGCAGAGTCTTTATTCAACCAATGAGAGTAATACAAAATACAGGAGACCACTCCCACATCACTGGTCCATTCCTGCTTTGCCACAAGACCCATTTGTCTAGTAACCAGCCTCCTGCCTTGGGAACTATGTGTCTGTCCATTGCCCCATTCGGTGCTCATCAATAGCCTCGCTGCTCAGACCAAGCGGATGTGAGTGATTACAATACTAACACAGGAGATGCCCTGAAATGCCTGGTTGTAATTGTCCTGTAAACACTCTTTTAGGTAACAATAGTCATTAAAGTTGCAGTTAGAGACAGTGGAAAAAGGAATGCCAGCTGTGTATGGACCAAATGTCATGAACTAGTCAAATGCACATATGGTTCCTAGAATGAAGGAGGTGCACACGCTGTCTCCCCTACTTAGAAAGCCTGAGTCCAGGAACAGAGAAGGAGGTTGCGCATCCACACGGGAAAAGATGCACCTTGGGATGGCTGATGCCTTGTTACTTCATGGCTAAGAGCTACACGCATGCTAGATTCAGAGACAATCGGGCTGGCAAGGACATCAGGTCAACTCCTCTGACTCTCTAATTCTGACCAGTCACTGCTATTGCTCAGTGTCACAGTCCTCCATCGGAAGGGGCATGCTAAGGGAGGGTCAGAGAGACATGGGTAGGATAGGAAAGCAGTCTCCATGAGCTCGTGACTTTTTACTCTCGGAGACACTGAATGGAGAAACAGGAGGAAAGCTCAGGGTGATTGTCTAAAGAGAACAAGTAGAGGGAAGAGGGGACCCAGGAACCCTATAAAACAGTCAACCCAGAGTCCATTTTATAGACTCCCAGCCTTAGGACCACTCACCCCAAGGTATAAAACAGTTCCTTTCATTTTCCCCATGGCTTGGCTAGATCTTTTGTCCTTCCCAGACATTCAATTCTTTGTTCATCCCAAGGATAGACACCCCCAAGATTCCCTGGGTGGCCACCAGCATGCTTGTTAAAATGTGTATTTCAAATTTCTTGAAATCCATATCTTTGCGTGAAAATGTTACCATCCCAGCTTGAACCCAGGGAACAGAGTGCAGACAGTTTCTCGCTGACTGACAAGGGCAGCTCACTGGCAAAAACAGGAACCAGCAGAATCCCACACTCTGCTGAGAAAAGGCAGGTGAGCTTTTCTAAAGCTGTGTTTGGATCAGTCATTGGAGGATCAGGTGTAGAGTGGGTAAGAGGGGCACTGAGGGCAGTTTGGAGGGACGGAGATACTGCAGCTAGCCCTCCTCACCGTCTGTCTGGGAGCTCATGGACTGGCAGATGCTACCTAACTTGGAAGGAGCCCTGAGATAAGATACGTGTTTCTACTTGACACCGTTTGTTTAAGAAGACCGATTCTCAAGCTTCTGGCGACAGAGCTGATGTCAACGTGAAACCCCTCTGCCACTTTAAGCTAATTCCCGGGCAAAGTTTCCAATTTATTAAACTTTATCAAATTCTTTGATAACGAATTTCTTCCTGAAATTTTGAATTTTCCACTCCAAATAACTTCAGATCTCATCATGAGCGAAGTTTCCTCTTGAGGAATTTTCTATTCCTTTGAACATTATTTGTTCATTCATTTCGTGTTCATATGCACGTGGGGGGGGGGGTGTCAGTGAGCAAGTGCACGTCAGAGGAGAGCTTGGAGTCAGTTCTCTCTTCCAGGGATTGAACTCAGGTCTTCAGGGTTGGAGGCAATCACCTTTATGCACTCAGCCAACTTGCCAGACCAGAAGGGCTTTAATTTTAGTTAGATGAAAAAAATATAAAAAGACAAGCCAGAAATAGCGTGTATTTTTAAGAAATGTTTTATGGGAAAAAAACTTTTATTATAAGACCTATAACTGTGTCTTTTTAAGCATCATATAAGCATGTCATGGGAGAATTGCTGTTACCCAAATAAAAGTCTAAATAATCACTGCAGAAGAACTACAAAGCCATTCTTTCAATTTTAGAATAAACATTTAATGACATACACTTACAATGATTGATTCTCCGCCACCGTTATTCAGATCCACATCATTCCCTCTCTTCTTTACAGTTCTTTAATATATAGCTGCCAGCCAACGAGGCATGGCGAATTCAATGAAATGACTTTCAAGTATAAAATAACAGTGTATTTTGAAATTTTAATTTATTTCCTTTACTGAAAGCAAATTTTTAAATGTTGAGACGTGTTATTCAAATTCAGAAGGACCGATACCGAAGTCCTCAGAGAACACTCAGCCGCCTCGTCTCAAGCGACAATTTCAGTTCATGAATGACACAAAACCAATTTGGAGGGACCTGTTTGCATCCTGGCTGGGATCAATTCTTTCACGCTGAATCTATAGAATGCAAAAGGAACACAATGCCAGAAACTTAGCATGGATGTGAACCTCACTGGGTATTTGGATAGAAGACAGCACGAAATGGGCTCGTGCTGGTTTCCAATTGTACAAACTCAAAGCACTTGGTTCAATGTGCCTGCTACAAACTACTGGCGTAAAATAATGTCTGTTACATAGAATGGTCATGTGTCAAAGAGCCAGAGTGGGCTGAGAATGCAAACTCCCGTTAACTGCCTAATGGGACCAACGTGCTGAAGGACATGCCTCCCACTGAGCTTCTCCTGCTGCCACTTAGAGAAAAGAGAGAATGTTAACAAACTCATAAATTGTTTGTGCAGATTAAATGAGATAATGCATGAGAAGCACTCAGCACAACGCCTCCCATAAAGGGAGTTATTATTAATAAAGGATTATTATGGCATCGAACCTTCCTGCCAAGCAGAGAAACTCCATTAACTGGAACGTAACTATGATTTCTCTACTGGGGCTTGAGATGATTTCAATAATTTATCCCTTGTCATCTTCATCTAACAACTATAAAAAGAGAGTCAACTCCAGATCATCTAGTTATCCTTTGCGAGTGAACTTCAGAGGGATGGAAGTCACACGCGTGTCCCAAAGCTGAAGAAATTTAATAAAAATGCCTCTAGGTCTCCAAACTTCAAATAAGTTCTTAGAAGTCAACTGTGATCCCTGCTCTCTGCGTGAATTGGTCTTCAAATCAAAAGACGCCATTCCTAGTCTTAATTTACATAGCAATTCATTTGGGACCATAAGACCTAGCAGCAGACTCCTGGATACAGATGTGATTTAATCTTTAAACCCGGGATATTAATAAGCAGACCTGAAGAAAGTCCCACAGATAGCTGTGGGGTTAAAAGTCCAAGAGCAGGACTCACTTCCCACCTCTTTGCCCCCATGGCTTTATTTATTTACTAATTTTTGAGACAGGGTCTTCCTGTATTACTCAGGCTTGGGTCAAATGTTCAATCCTCCTGCCTCAGCCTCATAGGTACTGCAGTTACAACTATGCACCCCTACAATTTAGCATAACCCAGCAGTCGCCACAATTGAGTGGCCAAAGTAAATAATACTTATGCCTGCCGATACCAAAAACCAAACTAAAATGTCAACCCAAGTACAAAATACAAGAAAAGGGTAAACAATACTTATGCCTGCCGATAACAAAGCCAAACTAAAATGTCCACCAAGGTATGAAATACAATAGAAGGGAACATCATGACATGTATGGTATTAAAAAAAAAATCAGACAGCAGTGGGGAGGGGAGAAGGGTTTGGGTATTTTATGAAACACCACTAATTTGTAAGCTAAGTTAAAATACAGATTTTTTTTAAAAAAGAGTTTGAACAGATGGTTCCTGTGTATGTGAACAATAATGCTCCAAGGTGACAAGAATAATGAAAGTTTCAGTGCCCAGTAAGTTATTTCCTTTTGAGTTATTGGGGAGAAAGACATCAATGGTCTTTCCCAACTCTGGACCTTACCTTCTACAATGCTGACCCACAAGTAAGATGTGCCCACTAGACAGTAAAGGCAAAACTGTATCTGTGGTAAACACCTCTTCTCTTTCAAGAAGGACTTGAGGCCTCCTACAGCAAAAGGAATCCATGCCTTGTGCTAGCTAAGTCATCAACCCTAGCAGGGAGGCCCCTGGTATTGTTTTGCTAGACAGTCATGTTATCAAACTTCCTTCTAAACATTTATGTTTGTATTCATCTATTTTGCGCTGCTTTCCATCTTGGTAAGAGAGGCTTCTTCTTGCCCTGGATAGTGGTTAACGCAGAGATACGTAAGAGCCGGAGATGTTAAGAATAAGCAACTGTGGGTGTCCAGGTGGAGCTGGGGCATCTCTATCTATCTTCTCTCCTCCAGACGCAGGGGCTGTTGCAGAAGAAGGGCCAGAAAGAATGTAAGAGCCAGATGGTGACGAGAAGTGCCATGAGGTGTTCCCTGGACACGATAGGGCTACTACACATGAATTTGCAGGAGTTGTCGCTCACTACACAAGACCAAGGCAGTTAGAAATTCCAGAATGGAGTTGGGAAGGGGCTCCAGATTCCCCACCCCTTCCTGAGGGTTATTGGCTACTGGGGAAGGGACAGTCACTTTTCTTTGAGGGGGGGCTACTGGTATGTTGCCCATGCCACAGAGGATGAACCAACCAATGCACACTTGGAAAGCACTAATTAGATTCAGTGAGCTATAACTTTAAATTTACATGAAATGGGAGGGAGGTGCATTAGAATGTGTATTCGGGGAGTTAGAAGGAGGGAGAAGGGGTAAATACAACCAAAATACATGATATGCATATATAAAAATTAATTTTTACATTTATTTATTTTCAAAAGCAGTAACTTTACAGCATGAATGGGGAGTATCTCGGTTGTGTACACTTGGAAAGCACTTGTACAGCTCAGAATGTGGTGACCAAAAGTTTGCCATTTGTTTAAATCTAAGCAAACTAGTACCACCTATAAATAAAGTTTAGGAAGACTAGCCTTCAATAGGACAAACTGTCTAAAACTAAACTTTTTATTAAGAAAAATAGCACTAGATTTATTTTTATATTTCCATTGACCAAATAAAGCAGCACCTCTCCATGGCCTCTGCATCAGCTCCTGCTTCCAGGTTCCTGCCCTGTTGGATTTCCTGTCCTGATTTCTTGGAGTGATAACCACTCTGAGATCTGCTCAAATCCTAGATTTCCAGAGGACATTTGTAGCAAGAGGGCTGGCTTGTTGGGGTTACTGTCCCGCCCAGTACCCCGCAGTCGGCAAGCCCCAAAGAAAATCACACAGAGAGTCTACATTAGGTAATAAACTGATTGGCCCATTAGCTCAGGCTTTTTACTATCTCTTATAACTTATATTAACCCATTGTTTTTATCTATGTCAGTCACATGGCCAGTACCTTTTCTCAGCTGGGCAGCTTACGCCTGCTTCCTTGGTGGTCTGTGCAGGAATGCCAAGAGAGCTTCCTGTTTCCCAAATTCTCCTGTTCTCCCCTCTACTTCCTGTCTGGTTTTCCCACCTATACTCCCTGCCTGGCCAATCAGCATTTATTTAAAGCATGATTGACAGAATACAGACAATTCTCCCACACCAGACATTCTCAAAGTTCTATTTCTTCTTTTGGAGAAAAAAATGGTAACTGTCTGACAGCAGCTCCATGTCCTAGGACTAATCCACACACAGCCTCCACCTCTTTCACTGGAGATTAATATTTTTCATGAACGTTCCTGCAAGTAGGTCATGAGTGAATTCCCCCTTGTTGCTGCATGTGAATCTCAGGTTGGTGTCTGGAATCACTCTGATACATTCATGTTGAAATGCTATAAGCAAATCAGTAATCGATTTGAGGTTTAACATCCCCAAAACGTCAGTGAGTGAGGATGAATACATAAGTAGAACCCATGTGAACCCTCCCTGGAAGAATCTCAGCTACAAGGCCCTGTTTAGAAGTATCCTGTTTTAGGAAATGCTGCTTTAGAGAATGCCGTGCATCATACAAACATTGTCTGACCCTCTTCATGTTTTACACTGAAGGAAACAACCCATAGACATTCAGCTTTAGAAAATTTCCCAAGAGTTTTCAAAAGTGATTTAGGACTTCAACAATTTGGGGGAAGGAAGGCATGCTCTATTGTGCGTGTGTATGTGGGGGTGCATGTGTGAGGGCACAGACACATGTTGTAGAATATCACTAGCAATGTAAATACATGTTACATTTGTTTATGCTGTCTTTGCTTAATCATGTAAGAATACATCACACTTGTTTGTGCTGCTTTTGATTAATTATGTAAAGATGTATTACATTTGTTTCACCTTGCCTGCCTAAGACACCAGATTGGTCTAGTAAAAAGCTTAAGAGAAAGAATAAGAAGGGGGAAAGACCTTGGCTCGAGAAGAGAGGGGGAAAGGAGGGAAGAAGATAAGGAGGGAGAAAGAGAGTGACATGCCCGAGGCCAGAAGCCAGCCAGCTAGACCAAGTAGGACACACACAGAAGGAAAGAAAGATAGAAAGCCCCAAGAAAAAATGTAGACAAAGAAGAACAGATTAAGAGCTAAGTTTGAGGGGCTGGAGAGATGGCTCAGTGGTTAAGAGCATTGCTTGCTCTACCAAAAGTCCTGAGTTCAATTCCTAGCAACCACATGGTGGCTTACAACCATCTGTAATGAGGTCTGGTGCCCTCTTCTGACCTGCAGACATACACACAGACAGAATATTGTATACATAATAAATAAATAAATATTAAAAAAGAGCTAAGTTTGAGTATTCAAAACAAATAATAAATCTCTGTGTCATAATTGGGAGCTAGTTGGTGACCTACAAAGAAAATCCTGATACAGGTACGTGTATGTACATAGAATGTGGAGCCTGAAGATTGGTGTTGGGCATCTTCCTTGATTACTCTTTACCTTACTTATGGGTGGAGGGTCTCTCGCTGAAGCCAAGGTTCCCATTTTGGCTAATCTAGCCAGCCTGTTTGCTGCCAGGAACCCTTGTCTCTGTCTCTTGGATGCGGAGATCTCAGGCAGACTGCTGCACCCACCCAGATTTTCCCTAGTTCCGGGCATCAAACACCCCTCACCCTCATATTTGCATGGTAAGCACTTTACCTACAGAGCTATCTCCCTATCCGTGAGTGAGATATTTTAACACATTTAAGTCATTTTCAAAAGAATAGTTTTAATTTGTAATGTTTAACTTTGAAAAGGCAATGTGCACACTTTTCCTCCATGTATTTAAAATGTCAACTCTACAAGCACCTTTCTATTCAACGTCAAATAAATGAATGTAGATCATCAAGCACAAAACAAAAAGACAAGCATAAAATTACAGAATCTAGGGAATAGAAAGGAAAACATAACGTTTTTAGACTTTCTAAGGCTACTCAAGTTATCTTTTCCTCTTAGCAGAAGTTTCTCCCTGTGCGTATGTCTATGACTTTCAAGAATATGGAGTTCTCGGGTAAGGTGACCTTGACCCTTTAGAGCCTTGATCGCCTCATCTTTCTCATAAAATCTATGGAAATCACATCCAGAGCATGGGGTTACAAAGTGACTCAACTATGCTAAAATCCAAAATGCTATCAAAATAGCCAATATATGCCTTCGTAATATGATACTTCTTTATTAAGATACTCAATAATAAAATCTGAAGAGTACTAATGACAACTGTATCTTTTTAATTATTTCTTTTATATTTGAGGTGAGGACCCCATTTATCTGTAGGTATAAAGACAAATGTTTAGATTGTGGTTAGTGATTGTACTGGTTTAATAAAATGACAGTTGTATGTTCTTCAAGATCCCTTATTTCTCTAGCCCGAGGTAGGTAGTTGGCTAGGTTTCCAGTACTTGGCATGATTTCCCTCTTGTTGAGTAGATCTTCAGCCCCTTTAGAGAACTGTTGGTTCCTGACAAGGTATGTGTGCCATTACTGCATCATTAGGGTCTTTTTTTGTAGATCATAGGTGTCATAGCTGTCCTTTGGAAGCATTCATGGTGCTTCTGGAACTATGAATAATAATTAGTCTCCTGGGATGAGGCGTTCAGGTCAGTTGCAGCTCAGGGATTTCTGAGCTCTATATGTGAAGTGTGTGGTGTCTTCAGCAGTAGAAACCTAACTTCCACCTCTGGGAACAACCAAGGGCAGCAGAAATAGCCCAGAGGATCTGGCAGACTTGACAGTGAAGTAGGATTTTCACGATCTAGTCTGCCTTGTAATGGCAAAGTTCATCCGTCGTTTTCTTCTGTGTCCTGCAGAATGTCTGGCAGTTTTTTCTGTGATACAGGAACCTGAAGGACCATCCCATCTTTTGGAAAGTTCAGCAGTGACCTTTCTGTGGGTCCTGCATGTCCAGTTCATACAGCATATCATCAAGCAGTCTGAGCAAGAGCAGTTTCTTGCCCAAATGACTAGCCTTGTCATATTAAAGGCAAATTCCATAATGAGTTTCTGCAATGCCCATCAACCTCTCTGAAGTAATTGGTGCTGCCAGAAGTAGACATGTCTCACTGTTGAGACAAATCTAAGTTCTTAAAAACTTTAAAATGCCGTATTTCATAGGTCTTTGAAGTGTTGAAGATTATCTAACATATCTTTGTGTACCTAGAAAACCTAACTAATGTAATTAAAAGTTTTATTATTGTAGATCACCACATATTAATCTCTATTTATTAAGTATACATTACATTTTTAAATGACCTGTATAAACATAATACCTTAAAAAGAGTAGAAATATATATATTTATATACAGTGTAATAAACTTGACCTTAAATTTTTATCTATAAACCAAAATCCATACTAATGTAGAGTAGTCATTTCTATATCATATCCTCCTTAGTTTTTTTATAAGTTGACTGTGACCATTTGCAGAGCATCACACCTGTCTGCGCTCTATGTGTTACCATACAGTTCACGAGCTTCGGGCAAGGGACTGGAGGTTGAAACACACAAACACACACCAACAGAGACAGACAGACAGAGAGACAGAGACACGGACCTCTAGTCACTGGTAAGAAGCCCTTTATTCAATAGCACCATGGAGGCTTGTATACCCAAAGGCCAGGTGGGCCAACAGGTGAAAACCTCATCATCTGATCCTCAAGGCAACACATGCTCGTGAAGCACAGCTTTCAGTAACTCAAATCAGAAGGAAAGATCTCTAGCAGGGAAGAGCAGCTGGAGGCCAGGACTCCAAATGGTCCCAACAACCATTAATCATTTATAACCAACTCTTTTAAAATAAAAATAAACATTTATGAGCAATCACTTTGGGAATGTGGGTGTAGCTTTCTACAGACTGCTTTCTGGTTTTTTTGGGGGGGTGAAGTGTTTTTAGCATTCATGGAGACTTTTCAGGTGGGTCTTATTCCATCAAACCATATTAGCCTGGAAGGAATGCACAGGTTCTCATCTTCTGTGGAAACAGAAGCAGGACTTCTTTTCCAAAGTAACATATCATCAGCCTCAAATTTTGAAGTCAAAATACCTTTAAAATATAAATGTTGGTTTAGCTTAGTAACCCCCACAATCAAATGTCTCTCGGCAGTTAGCTCATTAACAGTCAAAAAGTTCAAATAAAACACAATAGCATACACAATCCAGACTCTCCGTGTATTTTCCATCTTTGTGTGGATTTTTATATTACTTTTACTGTCTCAGATATTATCATATATCATCAAAATATCAGTGATGTTGACAAGAAAGTCACAGGTAATTCTGATTCCACAGTACGATATTGCCAGGGTTAAGGATCTGACACAGTCAAATCTCGGCAGCCTTCCCCAACCTTACTGCTCTTCTGCCTAAAATAGACTGAGACTCAATTTATCTCCGACCTTTTACTTTGCGGGAAAGCTAACAAAGTTTTGGGGAGCCTGGGTACCTAGCAGACATAGTTCAAGAGTATTTCATTTGTGATTTGGTGTTCTAGCCATCAAATATACAAAAATGATTTAAACCATAATTGTGCCTCAGTGACTACCAACAATTCCGGCTCAGGCACAGCCACATTAAGGAGCTAAGTAATTTAAATGTAATGACGAATATTCATATTTCTACCACTACACACAATCCAATCCTTGTCTTCAGGTAACTCCACACGTTAGTTGTTCTATTATCCATGCATGTGTGTCTGTGGGAATTCTCTCTCTCTGTCTCTCTCAAAATCACAACATAAGATAGATGCTCATAGACTGAATTGCTTAGTTTGAACTTGGTCACAAGGGTAAGTACTCTTCTAAAGCTTATTTTTTTAACTCAGAATCACACTACTGAAATCATTTATGTTGTTAAATGTACCTGTTATTCAATTATGCAGGGGGGGGCACAAAGATAAGCTCGGTGATGTTTCTAGGAAAAGCCTTGAACTCCAGTCTTCTATACAGAAGTCCAGCCACTAATCCACTGCCCTCTTTCCCTGCATGCATGCATCCCTTTCTCCCCTGGATATCATTTGGTTCAGAAAGAGCTCTTCCCCCGAGCACTGAGTGGCAACCAGGGGTAGCTGCCAAGCAAGTCTCACACAAGGCTGGCCCATAATCTGAAACATGTAAGAAAACCGGCACTGAGCATCTCTGACTGTGGTGTGAAGACAAGAAAGATGAAGTTTACAGAGGGATGCTAAAGGTAGGGAGACGGTTCACCTGGGGAAGAAAGGAAACTCCCAGTCACGGCTGACTGGGCAGTGGGAGGTGAGAGGTGGAAGGTACTTCGCTTGGGCCAAGAGCAAAAGCCAATGATGGCAGAGACCACTGTAGGCAGAACTCATTACCACGTTGCTATGGTAATTCTTCCTCCAGCTCAGAGGCTTCTTCTCTCTCCAACAAAGCTCAGTTTCCAAAACCAGAGGGGTGAGAGCGGTGGAGGAAAAGTCAGAGCTGCTGGAGCCAAGCTGAGAAGAATTCTACTGAGAGAATTCCCTTCTGTTGTGTGCATGAGCGTGTGTATGTGTGCGTGTGTGTGTGTGTGTGTGTGTGTGTGTGTGCGTGCGTGCGTGTGTGTGTGTGTGTGTGCGTGTGCATGTGTGTGTGCCCATTCACATTGGGGAAGGAAGAATAAAAGCACATTTTCTCCACTCTGGGCTACAGTAAGACCATAGCTTTAACTAATTCACTCTAAACCTCCATTTCTTCCAGAATAATGATAACTATTTCAGGTAACCCTTGATTGAAGAGATTTCATCTGTACTGGAATGTGAACATAATATGAGAACCCCTCCATACTCATACAAACACACACACACGCACACACACACACACACACACACACGCACCCCTTCTGCTATATTCTCTAAACAAACAACAGATTGCATTGCTGCTGTTCTAAATTTTATGCCAGAAAAACAGAGATAAATAAAAAAAAAAACTTCATCAAGATTCAAACCAAATGCATGCTTCTACAAAGTTGTATACTGCACGATTAGGAACAATTCATGAATGTTCATTGAAGACCATGCCTGTGAAGATTCAGGAAAAATTGCTGCTCAGCCCAGCTCTCTGGGGAAGGACCATATGTGAAAGGGAGTCAGATTTACCATCTGCATGGTGCATTCCCAAATGCCCGGGCCAGCATTCTCTGTGAAGTTACTCATGGTCCCCATCGTACAGATGGACAACTAGAGAGAAGTGATACAAGGCCTTTCCCACTGCTCTTCACAGGATCCATGGAAGCAAAAAGCTCCGTCTCTATTCATTGAAAAAAAAAATAACCTTTCAAAGAATATCAGCAGACCCAGGCATGGTGGCACACACCTGCAAACCCAGCACTAGGTTTTCGTCATTTGGAAAGGAGATGGAAGTCTGGAGTGAATGACTTAAATTAGCACTCAGGAAGCAGAGGCAGGAGGTTCACTACAAAGTTTGAGGTCAGTCTGTTATACATAGAAATTTCCAGACCAGTCAGTGCTGTAAGGAAACAAATACCCTGTCTCAAGCAACCAAACAACAAACACACAAACAGGCTGAAGGAGCTCTGCAAGGTCACGGAAACAGGACTCAGGGGATTATTAGTTTGTGCCAGCAAGTCTACGGTTACCATTATCACCACCAGATAGAAAATCGGAACGTGACTTCCGTGAGCAAGTCAACTTGAAATTTAGGATGTCAGATACTTAAACATCATCCTTTTAACCAACAGTCATCCTAAGTATATGATTCATAGGTCTCTGTTGTATTGTGGCATCAGTTTGATGATCTATTACAAGTAAAATAAGATGAAGGTGCTCAAAATCCATTTTTTTTTCTCCAAATGAAAAACTACAGCTATCACGTCAAATTAAAAATGAAAGCCTGCCCATCCATCAACCCTGATGGCATTACTGGAGCATGTAATTTTTCCATACATGACCCCAGGCAAGTGATTTTAATCTTCCTATGCCTCATTTTTCTCATCTTTAAAATGGGGATATAATTAGTACCAGTGTCTCAATCCAAGTGACTTTGATGATTAAGTGATTCTTTGTTCATGGAAAGAAGCTGGCCTAGCACCAAGACAGACCTCAGGCGTTACTCGACATCCTGGTCCCAGGCCTAGCTCAGACACCCTCTCCCAAAGGCAGTGTGAGGAGATCTCTGACTTACACACAGACACGATCACACTCCTGGCACCTGATAAGTACACCCTCATACCATTGCTAAGCTTCTATTTTTCATAATTTACATAAAAATAGGCCCAGTGAAGAATTTCTAAACTAATGACAGTGCTCTGTGCCCAGAGGTGACAGGACTGCAGTGGTTGGGTGAATTGAAGTGGAGAAACCATATGCAGGGAAGGGTCCAGGTGGCACTAGGGCATTGAGTCTAACTCTGGGGCATAGATTGGGCAGCTAAGCAAGGAGCATCAGCCCGGCCGCGACTATGCCTGAAGCAGCTCCTCTGAATAAAGATTTCCAGCCGACCGCACATCTAAGTGGCAGGGTCACAAATGGCTTCAGGGTCTGAGAGGCAAGAATCTGTCTACAATCGAAGAGGAGCCTTTACTCCAGAAATGTGTGAAGAGGGAGGCTCACCCCACCATTTCCCCAACACACGGTCACAGATTCTAGCAAAGATAATCCCCCCCCCCCGGCCACCAAAGCTGTCGCCATTGAAGAACAGAGAGCGGTTGCTTATTATAAAGAATTTCATAATTCGATGAATGTATTCATCTGCAAGCCTCATGGAATACTATGATTTCACCCTTTAATTATCCCCAAGGGGGCAAAAATCAAAATTCATCTCCATGAGCAATTGACAAATATGATGTAATCAAATCGTCTGTGACAAGTGTCATCATGAAGTCTTAGGCAAAAAAAAAAAAAAGGAATCAGAAGAAAACTGAGATATCATCTAATCCACCATTCCATTGTGTGAAAACAATAAGATCAAGAGAGATTTGTTCACTGGTCCAACTGTGTCTCAACTTGTTCCACTATCTCAGAAGGCAACAGCTCAATACTGCATAATCACATTGCAAACCTCTCTGCCACCTCCACAGGCTCAGAACTCAAAGCTTCTCTTCGAGTTGGACCCGTGGCTCAGCGGTTCAGAACACCAGTGCTCTTCTGGACGATCTAGGTTCAGCTCCCAGCATCCACATGGTAGCTCACTGCTGTCTATAACTACAGTTCCAGCGCATCAAATGCCCTCTCCTGGATTCGTTACCTGCTACATACACCGTGCACAGACACGCATACCGACGAAATACACATGTGCGCAAAATAAAGTATTTTAACAGTAAACATCAAAACCATAAATAACCCTGATCCCACTGTTCACAGACCATAGGGTGCCTCTTTCTGGCTGGAAATCTTCCCAAACTTGCTTTGCTCTGTTGCAACCAGACAAAGACAGTCAAACATGCCAAAGGTTCCCCCACCCACCTTCCAAAAATGTCATGCTAATGCAATATACCTTTTTAGCCTATGAGATCTACCCACCTTTCAAATCTTTGACTCCCTGTAGAAGCAAAAGTAACAGTAGTTGGTCTCCTTGCTACACCAAGAATATGCATAAATAACCTTTGCGTTGGACATGGTGGAATTTGAATATGAATGTATTATTTAAAATTCTCATTCTTTGAATAGCATTTTTAAAAATAGAATTTGAGAGTCTAGCGGCTACAAAGCAACTTAACAGCTATCTCTGCATGAGCTGGTTGAGCTGAAACAGTACAGAGCTCATACATGATTCAAACTCTTCCTTCCCGTTACGGTGACCAACAATATTGCAGACACCAGGAGCCCTCTCACCCTGCGTCCCTGAGTCACACCCTGTACAGTGATCCACACTAATTCTCTCTATGCATATATCATGAATCAGGTACAAACCTGTGTGCCAGCAGCGGAAATCTGGAGGGAGCTGTTGTCTATGCCTGTTGCCATCCTAACGCGCTAACACACCTAGTGCCGGGACTTGCACTCAGTAAGTACACAGAGATATTGTTAATGTAAATTCACCGGAAACAAATGACTTAACACTTGAGTTTTCCAAGTTAGTTTTCACTAACTTGGGACATTTTAGTTCATTCATGGAGATTAAAGTGGGCATAGACACACACACACACACACACAGACACACACACATAGATAATCATTGATAAAGAGCCCATGCCAAATGCTGTGATACAAAGATAATAGAAAGCTCAGAGGGCACAGAGCGGGGCTGGATTTGCTCTGTATAGGGGATGTAAGAGGACTCAAGGAGGATGTATCATTAAAGCTATGTCCAGAAGAACTTCTGCAGTAGAGATGAGAAGCCAGGAGGAGTGAAAGATAAGAACAAAGGCCTGCCCTGCAGTCCTGTTGGGTCACAGAGCTAAAGGGACAATTGAAGAAGAGCATACAGTAGCGCTCTATGGTTTGCCAACTGATAAACTCAAGAGATGGTTTTCCACCTACTAAACTTCCTCCCTGAAATCTGCATGAGAAAGACCACGCTGGATGCCAGCAGATGTTAAAATGCTCTGAAGCTCCTAGATTCTGAAATCTGTATTTTTAAAATATTGCTTACTGAGCACATATTTCTGTCGCAGCTCCTTATTCAAGTCCTACTTGGGCGAGACCAGAATTGGTGAAGGCTGCCTGCTCGCGTGTTTGTGTCTCTCGTCCCTCACTCATATTTTACCACTCCTTCACGGTTATATTACAGCTCTTCCCAAGGGCTCCAACCAAGAGACGGTCTCCCTTAATGTAGCAAGTGATGAGCTGAACACTGGCTTGTGGAGATTTTGCTTTGGTGACACTTTAGAGAGCCAGCGTGCATCGAGGGCTACCTCTCCGGTGTCCCCAGTCAGCTGACTCAACCATTACCTGCAACCTGATCACTAACCCGAAGTGACCTCTAGTTGCTCCTTCTTATTCTCAACACTTTTTGAAAGGTACCAAATTGGTCCCGACAAACTGATTTGATTTTTTTATTACATGTGTGTGTGCATTCACAACACAGCACATGTAGAAGTCAGAAGACAATTTCTCTTCCTCTTCTGGATGGGTTTCAGGGATGAAATTTAAGTTGTCTGGCTTGGCTGTAAGTTTCCCTATTTTGCTGACCCTTGACAAACTAAATTTCCAGTGGCAGTGAGTAATTCTGAAACCTCAGTGACGTAACAGTAAGAGTATCGTGCCTTTTGAGGCAACACACCCAGTGTGAGCTGACATAGGGCCCTGTGTGACAGTTCATGAACAGTGACTGACAGAGGAATCACCATCTGGGATGCTGCCATACTATACAACACACTGGAGAGAAGCCTCGGGATGGTTCATGAGATTATCACAGTCTAGCTTAGTCTGCACAGGCATGGCTTTCGTTGGTCTACCTGGCTTCTCGTGGACATCAGAAGCATATTTCATGACCATTGTTGCCCCGTGACCCAATAAGCTGCTGTAAGAATTTAAGAATCAGAGGAGTAGAGAAATCGTCAGCAAGGACTTTCAAATTTGATGACGAAAAACTGCTGTCATAGTAGAGGAAACATGACAGGTGCTTTGCTGAAGTCACCTCCTGTGAGGAGCCACACTCACTATTCGCCATTACAAGATGGCGCTGACATCCTGTGTTCCCAAGCGGTAAACAAGCTTGCTGCGCAGACGCGAAGGGATTTTCCATTCCTTGTGCTCTGCCTCTCCCGTGGCGTCATCTCGTGCGATGGGTTGCAGCCAACCAGGGGCTGACACGTCCTAGGCGAGGAGAAGCCTCTATTTAAGGGAAGGGTTCCCCCGCCTCTGGGTCTCCGCTCTGGAAGCTTATGCTTCTGCCTCTCAAGGAGCATTAAAGCATACTGCAGAAGGATCCTTGTGTGCCGCGTCGTTCTTGCTGGCGAGACGGTCGCACTGGACAACCTCCTTCTGGAACTACTTCCCATAAAGGAAGCCACAGCTATCGCCAGAGAGCTGGTGACAGATAGACTGGATCTGACTCCTTGAACTTTGACCCAAGCTAAGGAAGAAAGAGTCCGGATCATTTGGGGTGTGTACTAGACATTGCTCCATTAAGTAGCCTAGGGCTCCCGTAATCAGTTTTGAGTTTGGAAGATTTAAAAGTTTACAGCTCTGCCAGTTTGAAGTGTGGGGATTGTATATGTGTAATCTCGTACTGGGGAAGTGGAAGCAGGAAGGGAGTGAACTTAAGACTTGGGTTACATAGTCTCAAAACACTAAGAACTTGGAATATAGCCCAGTGACAGCATTCTTGTCTATCATATGCAAAACCCTGGGTTGGAACCTCTTTGTTATTAATTAATTAATTAATCAGCCTCCTAACTTGGGGGAAACCTCTGGAGTTCAAGAAAATGATGCGACCACATTTAGCTCAGAATTACTGTAACTAAAGAGCCCAGGAGGATTATAAACTCATCACAGACGCTAGTGGAAATGCTGTTGGGCTTGGGTACCAGGGTCACACTCAGTTTACTCCTGGACGGGGTGTGTCTTAGTTAGGGTGTCAGTTGCTGCAGGGGAAACACCATGACTGAAAACAAGTTGGGGAGGAAAGGGTTTATTTGGCTTATACTTCCACATTGCTGTTCAGCACTGAAGGACATTAGGACAGGAACTTGAACAGGGCAGGAAGCAAGAGGCAGGAGCTGATGCAGAGGCCATAGAGGGGAAATGGCTACTGGCTGGCTTCCCCTGCCTTGCTCAGCCCACCTTCTAATAGAACCGAGGAACGACAGCCCAGAGATGACACCACCTACCATGGGCTGGGCCATCTCCCATTGATCACTAAATGAGAAAATACCTTATAACCGGATCTCATCCAGGTATGTCCTCAACTGAGACTCCTTCCTCTGATGTCTCTAGCTTGTGTCAAGTTGAGACACACAACAACCAATACTTGGTGGGAAATAGGACTTTCCTGTGGAGTTCTGTTTTCAGGTCTTGTATCAATGCTTTGGCCTACACATAGGTCCAGTGCTTTATATGTCTACCGCCACTCATCTGGACTGGGAGGAACCTGATAGAATTACCATAATTCTCAGACTTTGAATGCCAAAGCCTTAATAAACTGAGCTAAACCACCTGAAAAACACAATGCATGACAGCTATACTCTAGGAGGTGCTTTCTGAGCAATGGTGAGGCTATGGTGACCCCAGTAGACCCTCCCCCATAATGTCTATTACAAACCTAATAATAGCCCCCAAGCCAAAGAAAGCACCTAAATATCTTCCTTGCCAGGAAGACGGACTAGAAATCTGTAATCACTCAGGAAACCAAAGAACATTTCTCTACACCAGTAAGGCCATGAAAGTAGCAATCATGCTTGCATTTTAAAGAATAAATACTTATTAGTACAGGATTTCCCCACCCTACTGACTTCAGATTTCCTTTTTCCCTTTCCATCCATCTCCCTGAAGGAAAGCTGTGCTGGCTGATGTCATAACTATTTCAGCCACCTAAAAGTCAAAAAGTCCCTCTGTGCGATGAGTATCTGTTCAGTCTCGTATGAGATCCCTTTTTTAAAACTGTGCAAACGAAGTCAAGTAGAGACACAAGTGCGTATACCTCATGTACGGAGAAATTGGGGGAGCCCCAGTGAGAAAGGACTTCGGTCGCATCAAGATAGAGCTGAGAAGGAAGAAGAAAGTCAGGGTTCTGCTGAAGGGGGGTGTTACCTTGTAGCTAAGGCTGTAACTTCCAACCACTGAAGAAGGTAGGCAGTAGGGAAAGTGGTACCCAGAGCCTGAGCTAGTGAACGGAGGGCAGACATGCCACCCAGCAGACCTGAGGGGCAATACTCGGTTAAAAAAAAAAGCTGAAACGTGAAAAATGCACAAGGTAAGGGTAAAAGAATCTGAAATCCATGTTCTAAAATAATAGTTTTAAAGTGGAATCATTTATTCCATCATTAATTTTATAAATAAAGAAATTGAGACTCGGGGTGGCGATGTGCCTGACTCCAAGCTAAAGACAGAGTTCCCAGAGGTTCTGCTTTGCCAGTGGGTTTAATGCAATCAACTCATAAACTTTCCTTTCTAAAATTAAAAATAAAGATAACATGCCATTTATATCATAGTTGGAGTTCTAAGCGGTTTCTAAGATGAGCTTTTATTTTCCTGCTTGGTGGGTGAGGAGACACTGACAGAGGAGCAAGGAAGTGATGGGGAAATGATGAGCGTGACTAAGACAACCAGTTTTTCTAACTTAAATTATCCCATTTCTCTTTAACTACATTTCGCCTGTGGACTTTTTAACCTTTCTTTTTTTTTCTATACATCTTTCTTTCCTTCTTACTCTGTGGCTGGCTGGGTGGCTGGGTGGTTGGGTGGCTGGGTGGCTGGGTGGCTGGATGGTTGGGTGACTGGGTGACTGAGTGACAGGCTGGCTGTGTTGCTGTGTGGCTGTGTGCCTGGGAGGCTGGGTGCCTGGGTAGCTGGGTAGCTGGGTAGCTGGGTGACTGGGTGGCTGGGTAGCTGAGTGGTTGACTGGTTGGCTGACTGGGTGGCTGTGTGGCTGGGTGGCTGGGTGGCTGGGTAGCTGGGTGACTGGGTGGCTGTGTGGCTGTGTGGCTATGTGGCTGGGTGGCTGTGTTGCTGTGTGGCTGGATGGCTGGGTGGCTGGATGGCTGCGTGGCTGGTCCCTGATGTCCTCATGTCCTTCCCCTTTTCTCACTCCTCCTTCTCTCTAGATTTCTCCTCAACTTTATTCTCTCTGCTCACCAACCCCAACTATTTCTCTTTCCTGCCTAGCTATTGGTTTTTCAGCTCCTTTTTAGACCAATCAGGAGTTTTGGGCAGGCAGGGTAACACAGCTTCACCAAGTTAAACAAACGCAACACAAAGGAAGGCAACCCATCTTTGCATCATTAAACAAACATTCCACAGCATAAAAAAATAGCACATCTTCAAATAATATGCCACAACAGTCGTTTTGGAAATGGGGATACCCACTTCAGACTTCTCCACGTGTGGAAACAGGAGGCAGTTTCCCATCAAGCTCTATTTGTGATTGGATGTGTGATTTGCCTAAAAAGGGCTAACTCATGGCCATACCAGGCCTTCACTACAGGTGAGCTCAATGAACGCCACTCACTTCAAAAGCAGCACTCCAGCAAAACACAAGAAATGTTGGCGAAAAAAAAAATGTTGACGATGCATGAGCACATATGAGGCACCAACAAAGATGTTCTTGGTTTTGTTTATCCTCTATTTTGCTGTGTTTTTGTCTAGTTTTAAAGCATGGATAAGTAACAAGTAGAGGGCTTGCATCCCTCTTGTTTGCCATTCCACACAGTTCTTTACAGGCTCAATGGGCTGGCATGCACAGGTGCTTCCCCAATAACCCACACTGGCCCTTACTTACTTTTGCTAACTCTGCACCATGAATGCTACCACTAGCTGGACTGGATAGTAGCACAATGTGCGTTACTGCCCAAATCTCCTCCTACTTCTCAACTTGTTATTATGGTACCCAAAACTGATTCATGCTGATGTGAATTTCTGTTAGCTTCAAAATAGATGCAGATGCATTTCAAATACCTGAATATGATAGCGTCTTAAACCAATGGGTCCTAATAAGGTTGAATCAATGCCTATAGCACAGGTCGTGGAATTGGAAATGACGAAGTAATCTTTAGTGTTTTTGTTAACGTATCCAAGGGATCTATAAAAGTGCATCACATGGTTCCTAAAAATGAAACACATCTTCCTGAGAAAGAAATCTGTGTCTCCAATGAAGCTCTATGCATTCTATGTGTGTTAACTTTAAAATTACTGCTGAAATTCCCAGGAATCCACAAGGATGACCGCAGTTAAAACCCTAAGCAATAGTGAAGAGGGTACCTGAACTGGCCTTGCCCTGTAGTCATATTGATAAATATCTTAAATGTCACCATAGAACCTTCATCAAGCAACTGATGGAAGCAGATGCAGACATCCACAACAGACCATTGGGCTGAACTCCCAAAGTCCAGTCGAAGAGTGGGAGGAATGAGAATATGAGCAAAGAGGTCAAGACCATGATGGGGATACTCACTGAAACACCTTAGCTGAGCTTATGGGAGCCCACCAACCAATTCCAGCTTGACAGCAAAGAAACCAGCATAGGACCAAACTAGGCTCTCTGAATGTGGGTGACAGTTGTTTGGCTGGGGCAGAATGTGAGGGCACTGGCAATAAGACCAGGATTTATTCCTACTGCTTGTATTGACTTTTTGGACCCCATTTTCTCTGAAGGGATACTTTGTTCTGCCTCAATAGAGTGGGGAGGGCCTTGTTCTTGCCCCAAAGCAATGTGCTAGACTTTGTTGACTCCCCATGGGAAGCCATACCGCTCTGAGGAGTGGATGGAGTTGTGGGGAAGGTGGAAGGAACAGGAGGAGGAGAGGGAGTGGGAACTGGGATTGGTATGTAAAATGAGAAAAGGTAGTTTTTTAAAATAAATAAATAAAGTAATAATAATAACAATAATAAATAATAATAATAAAATAAACAAAAATGTTTCAAAAAAAGTACTGCTTGAGAAGTTGGTTTCTAGAGTAGCTAAATTTGAAGTCACTTTAAAGCACAAATCTCAGACAAGAACTTGGAGTGCAATCTATCACCCCAGAAAGAAAAAATAAATAAAAATAAAGCAAGCATAGATGTAAAAGGGACTTGGATTTTTTTAAAGACCTAAAAATGTTACCAGTTAGTAATGCCATTTCCTATCCATTTGCCCTCAGCTTGGTGCACAGAATTGCTTTGAACAGCTGTGGCCAGACACATGCGTTCTACATCTTAACTCTCGCTTCTCTAATTTGTCCGAAAATGCACATTAAAAGAATGCCAAAGATAGAACTAGAAATGACAACAAAAAACAGAGCCGTAAGTAGCTGTAAAATCCATATCTACCAGGCAAAGCCTTTGCCAGCACTTGGTCACAAGCTTTGCTAACGTGCTGGGTAGAGGCAGCTCAGTCGTAGGTATGTGCTATGCTTCTCACTTGACTTCATGAATCATGTGTGGTACCTGAACGGACCTCAAATTCAAATTTTTAACATTTGTCCTTTTATCTTATTGTTTTATGTGTAAAGGTGTTTTGTCTGCATGTACCGGACCCATGGAGACCAGAAGATGACACCAGATCCTAACGGGAGTTCTCAAAAATTGTGAGCACATGTGGGTGCTGAGACTCAAACATGGGTCCCTTGAAGAGGAGCCAGTGCCCTTAAACATCAAATTATCTCTCTACGCCCCTCAAACTATTTTTGAAAGGATAGACTATTCCTACTTTGGAGACTCTCTTCAAGACATTCTTGAGAGTTGCCATTCTCACTATTCCTTAATAAATCTTTACAAATAAATTCCTTAATAAATACCTCTGCTTTTAAAAATTAGGGGTAGGAAGGGGTACTAGCACATTGTCGGCCTACTAATTACACTGTAATGTGATTAATTATGAGAAATAAGAGGTATAGAGAAAAGCTGTTATTTTAAGGAAGCTAAAATAAGAAATAAGAAAGTTTATTTTAAAGAATCTAAGAAAGACTAGATACAAAACTAATTTTCATGTGTGTGCTATCTTTGACACTTAGGTGACACTACACTTTGACACTTGGGTGGCTCAGCTCCACAAAGTGGAAGACAGCAACAGACTTTGTAATCACCCAGTCTTTAGGGATTCTTCATGATTTTCAACCTTGGCCACAGATTAGAATCACCTGGGGAGCTATTCGAAAACACAGTTTCAAGACCTCGCCTGGTACCTCTGAGAGTAAACCATGAAATGAGATGATTTAAATGTTCTTCCAGAGTCAAACATTAGTCATTTATTTTTGGTAGAAATAAAAACCAATAGGGTACTTTTAGTAGGAACGATTTATTAACGTCCTAATAAACCATGTTCTAAATATGTAACTATCTGTAAAGTTCAGCATTTTTGCCCAAGCAGATGATATAGTGACTTAGTCATTAATCAGTAGGCTTGCATTGTGTGCCTACTACGTGCTAAATATGATGATTGGTGTTATGTGTGCAAAAATTAATAAGGCATAGTCATTGACCCCATGCGCTGGAGGGAAGAAATACGTTTGTTGAACTGGATAATTAGTATGTGCTACCAAAAATGTTTTAAGAGGCGAAGATGTAGTTGAAACACAAGAAAGAGGAAGTCACTAATTCTACATTGGAAAGTCAGAAAGAGCTTCACAGAGAAAATAAAACTCAATTATAAAGCTGAGTTTTTGAAAACCATGAAAAGAGGAACTGCTTTAGTTTTTTTTTAAAAAACAACAACAAAGCCTTCTTTGAGCAAAGGAGTTGAACAGATGTCTCCCTAAAGAAGATGTACAAATGACCAATAGGTCCATAAGAATGTTAATTATCAATAATTGGGAAATGCAAATTCAAACTATAATGCATTATCCCTTTGAAACCTTGATAATAATTGCTATAAAAATGAATCGATACAGTAAGAATTGTTGAAGATAATGTAGTGAAATCGTGAGGCTGTGCAGCGCCCATGGGAATTCAGATAGTCCCGTGATTCCTCTATCAACTAGAAAGAGAATTACAATAAGATCCATCAGATGTGAAGTTCCAATGTGTCTATTTACCTAAAATTATTCTAAGTTCTTAAAAAGGCATTTATAGACCCATGTTTATGAAGGCATAATTCACAGAAGCTGAAGTCATCAAGGTGTCCATCATGGGATAAGCAAAATGTGACACACACACACTATTGGGCAAAGACAGTCTGAAGTTTTCACCAGTCACTAAGTTTGTCTGGTGTCTAGTTGTGGAGCCCAAGAGCAGGGAAGTGTTTCCTGAAGTCCTTCATGCCTTACCATGGGGGTAGGCAATCCCTGGAAGACAGGAAATCAGGCAGAGATCGTCCTTTTATCTGGAGTCTAACTCCCAGGCTAAATAGTCCCTTAAGACTGCAAGGGCATTCATGGCAGAGCCCATGTGCTCTCTCTCTCCAAGATCCGTCCTCTTACTACGGTCACAATTACAGCCACAGTTCAACACTGGTGACAAAAGGGACCCTAAAACCACAGTACTTACCTGGAGCTCAAAGCATTGGAAGTTGCAATGATTAAGGATTACATAGAGCTAGATAGATAAAGTAATAGAAAGAATGCTTGATTCTAGGATAGAAAGGTGTTGCTTTCAGGAAACTATGTGCTGCGGAAGCACGAGGACCTGAGTTCAGATCCTCAGCACCCACATATCATCTGGCACAAGTGAGCACGTCTGTAGCCCCAGCACTGGAATGGAGACAGAGACGGGCGGGTCCCTAAAACTCACTGCCTACCACCCTAGGAAAACTGGGGAGCTCCAAGCTCAGACTGTCCCAAAAGGGGAATGTGGAGAGTAGTCAAGGAGGACACCTGAAATCCACAAAGAAAAATCTCACGCACACACACAGACACACACACACACACACAGAGAGAGAGACAGAGACAGAGACAGAGAAACTGTGACTGAGACAAAGATTAATCAGTTCAGAAACAGAATTACCAAGACCCAATATAATATAAAAGTGTATCCCAGACCAGAGTAAAATTTAAAATTATTTTTTAAAGAGAGAAAACAATTGAGAAGTATTTAGGAAAAAACTATTTCTCATGGCACTATATCCTAAACTTTAAGTTGAATTAAGAAATTAAATAGAACAAAATATGGCAAGAAATTGTGGACATGTGTGTATTGAGTCATTTAAAGTTAGAAAGGTTTTCATAAATTTTAAAATGATGGGCAATCTCAAAAAGAATATGACAGATATAAAATATTCAAGTTGAAAGGTCTGAAGTTTTTCCAAAATTAAAATAACAAAAAAAAAAACAAGCCACAATGATACTAAGGTCAATACCTGCTATCTTAGTTTCCTCTCTATTGCTATGATCAAACACTGACCAAAAGCAACTTGGCAAGAAAAGGGATTATGTCACCTCACACGTTTCTAGAGGAACATCAAGGCAGGAATCTGGAGGCAGGAACCGAAGCCTCGACCTTGGAGAAAATAATGCTTCCTGGTGGCTTGTTTTGCATGACTTGCTCAGTTTTCTTTCTTTCTTTTTATTTATTTATTTATTTTTCGAGACAGGGTTTCTCTGTGGCTTTGGAGCCTGCATTGGAACTAGCTCTTGTAGACCAGGCTGGTCTCGAACTCACAAAGATCCGCCTGCCTCTGCCTCCCGAGTGCTGGGATTAAAGGCATTCAGTTTTCTTTCTTATGCAATCCAGGACCAGCAGTCCATAGGTGGCATCATCCGCAGTGAACTGGGCCTCCCTGTATCAGTCATTAACCAGGAACATGAGTGCAGATGTGCAGAATGTTCAACGGGATGGCAGCAGTGCCTCTTGAGGGTCCCCCTTCCCAGGGGACTCAGCTTCTGTCAGGTCAGTGAAAACTAACCGGCTCACCTGGATTCTAACAAAAACTAACACATCGCTGAAGAAGACACAACAACCATGTAGGAAGGGAACTTGAACAAACAAATGATTAGCATAAAAATAAAGTAATAATAAGCAAAGGGGAATTTATTTTTAGATCCAAGATACTAACACATGTATAGTCACTGTGATCTGGCAACATGTCACAAACCACACAGTGAGAAGTAAGAAGTAATTTTTTGACAAAGGAATGTTCATTTTTATCTTACACTTAGTTTCCTCACATCAAAATTTGAATTTCTTAAGCTCAAATCTCTTGAAGATTGGGCACAGTGGCAAAAACCTGAGTCCTAGCAATCGAGAATCTGAGGTGATAGACCTTAAGTTCAAAGCCCAAACCTGTATCTCAAAAACAAAGCAAAAATAGCCCATGAGAAAGAAACAGCCAGGAAACAGATACTTGAAGGTGTGTGTGTGTGTGTGTGTGTGTGTGTGTGTGTGTGCAATAGCAGACTATGTACTTTGATGTCAGTAAAACAAGCCCTTTTGTGAACAAAAGAGCAGGTTGCGGGCTGGAGAGATGGCTCAGAGGTTAAGAACACTGACTGTTCTTCCAGAGGTCCTGAGTTCAATTCCCAGCAACCACATGGTGGCTCAAAATCATCTGTAATGAGGTCTGGTGCCCTTTTCTGGTCTGTAGGCACACATGACGACAGAACACTATACATAATAAATAAATAAATCTTTTTAAAAAAGAGCAGGTTGGAGTAATACAGTGGATTTATGCTGAATTCTCTTGGATCTTCTCATCCTTCTGAAGACAGTTCTAGAGCGTATGTATTTGGTTGGGAAAAGCACTCATCAGACTGCTACACCTTAGTGAAGAAAACATACTGAAGAAACTTTCTGGCCTTAGCTCTATAATGGGACAGGATGACATTCCAGGGAAAGATCTAGGAGGCCTGGGTTCGGGTAATCCCACAGCAGGTCCTGGATGTGGTTCAAGACCAGGATCCTAACAAGTCACCAGCACACTGAGAAGGAAGCATGAAGGAAGGAGGCTCAAGGACAAATGGGAGAATCTGGTGAGACACTAGCAAGACGGAAATCAGTGGTAATCAACAGAAAGGCAGGCCTGAACGAACCGAGGAAAGATTGCACCCAGCAGCAAGTCCTCCTGATTAGGAACTAAGAGGGGAGGGGACTCAGGGAACGATCTCATTAGAGCCCAAAGCATAAAGATGGCTGTGGAGATTTCATGTGGAGAGACTAGAAATAAATACTCAATATGAAAAACCCTTTGCAAGAAGTTTGGTGGGAAAAGAATGGGGCAAGGTTCTGAAGTAAAACCGATTCATTTAAAAAGCAAGCACACCGAGAGTGGCCTGCACACGCGTGCACATCTCTCGGGTGCGATGACGCTGAATGAATCCTGGACAAATTGCTTTTGTTCTTAGCAAATTGTTTCAAACTTTTTGGTTTCCAAACTCTTAGCTATTTCCCAGTGTGTGAGAGTATTCCTGTGTCACTTCTCACAAGCCCAGAGCCCTAGTGTCTATTTGACTTTTGTAAGCAGGAGCAAATTATCTCATCCCCCATCCCAGTCAGCCGATGTGACATTTTTCCATGTTCATTAATCACTGGTTCCTTCATTTCAAGGTCCTTTGGTTTTGTCTCGCCCAGGTAACCCTTGGGAATGTAACCCTGGCTGTGCAACCCTTTGGTTAGCCATACCCTTCCACAAACAGCCTTTAGAGTTATTTTTGTATGCCATCTGCCTTGCAGGAAAGGTACCTTTGTTGTGAGGATATAGGAAGAAATTTAATTAACAGAGACAATTTCTCACAAACAAAAAGGCTAAGTGCTCAGAAAACTGTATGCTCCTTGTATGTGAATTTCCACTTTATTCTGAGGCCAGGGAGAAAGGACTGGGGAACAGGGAGCATGGCTGCCTTTTCTGCTGCTCGCATCCGTTCTAAAGCTTGGTCACCTCGGTGGGCTCCTCTCTGCAGTCCCCATTTCTACAGACAGACGCTGGCCACAGCTACAACACAGAACTTATAGAGGAAGCTGTTAACATATATGTGCTGAGACCTGACTCCCTGCTTTCGGTGGGGACAGGGATTCATGACTCGGTTGTCTGTCAAAATAAACCGTGCACGCTATTAAACTTTCAGAATCTAGGGTGAGAAAAGAGCATGCTTCCAAAGTTTCTGACCCAGTTTTCTCCTACTGAAGATAGGCGCGTGTATGAGCTAGCAAGGGGCCCCCAAACATTTCCCTCGTCAGTAACATGACTGAATATTAACAGAGAGCCTGGACTCACATCTCCAGAAATTTAGAGACTTGAAGGGCTGCCTCCTCCCAAGTATAAGATGTTTATTTTTAAAAGGTAGCACAAAAATTGTATAAATATACAATTTATATTTTAAATATAAATTTCAATATAATATAAACCTTAAGTCCAGACACTGTGATGAGATCAAAATGTCATTCTGAGTAACCAGTCAAGCTCATGAAAAACTTATAAAACTATTTCGTCTACACAATATTAAGTGTATGAGTGTTTTTGTGTGCATTTATGTAAATGTGCCGCGTGTGCAGTGTCTGAGGAGGCCAGAACAGGGCGTTGAACATCTGCGAAAGGAAGTGGCAGTCACTGTGAGCTGCCATAGAGGGAGTTTAGTGCTCCTCTGCCAAGTGGGAAGCTCTGTTACCCGCTGAGCTGTCTCCAGCCTTCCCCACAAAGCTCGCCAGGACACACACAGGGTTTGCGGGGGGGGGGGCTGGAGTGGGGGGCGCCCACGACAGGAAGTGGATGAAGGGTCAGGAGACTGCTTAGAATCCAAGGCAACTCGCCTCTCTGGGCGCGCTCCCAGCACCACCACCAGAGATCATCTATATCCCTGGTCTCTTCTCCCCTTTACTGGGAGGCCATCCCAACAGCTGAGACACAGCGGGATTTACAGATTCTCAGCACATACTCTCCTTACCACTACCTACCGCCGATCACACAACTCCACTCACAGCTCTGCTTTAGATAATTTTACCCAATGCCATTCACATTCATATCCACCTAGTAAATGGGATTTTTGTAGCATAAGAATTCCTCCACCAACCTACTACCCAACTAGAGCATAATTGCCCACCAACTCTTCCCAGAGTGTGTTCCCGTCGGCTCCTGCCTGCCCCGCAGCTCTGGTCCCCAGACTGAATTCCATGTCTTAATCAACAGTTCTCATCCAATAGAACTTTCCAGTTCATGGGACGGTGTGCAGGTCTTCTGACGCCAGAGCTGGGAGAGCAGCAGAGACTCTCAGTGGTTGCTACTAATGGGAAATCTCAGTGGGTTCCAGCTAAGAAGACAGGCAAATAAAACAACATGAGCTACTTGGGTCTGTCCCTTTATATGACCACAGTTTACCCACACAGGACAACTTCACGGTACCCTTGGGAGCTCTGGAGGTAGCGGCTTCCTCTGAGCCCGTCTGCTCCTTCGGACTTTCTAGACCTCATCTTGCGTCTCCGTCTCTGGCTTAGCTTGCTAGCTCTCTCTTCTCTTTTACTTTCTCTCTCTCTCTCTGTGCTCCTTTCACTGGGTGATGGGGTTGTCTCTGCTTTCCTTTCGTATTCTGGTGTTTTTCCGGACATACAGCGTTCCATCCTCTTGCATCTTGCTCAGGCGCACGTTCACTGCCGGACAGAGAGAAGCAGGACCACGCCCTGTAACTTTCAGGCACCCGAGATGCACCAGGAAAACAACCTTCTCTTTCTCCCCAGTATCGATCATCTTTGATAACCCAGGCTTTACGAGGTAACTGTCACACATACACACCCCTCACCCCACCATGTGATCAAACAGAAAAGTAGATCAGCCACAGACAATACTCCTAAATCTCTTGACTTTCCCACTTGCTGTCTTTATGAAACTTGGTGCCCCCTCCCACCACTCCAGCTAATCATGGAAAGTAACAGCATCTGTGTCCAATGCACACACTATTGATAAGATTGAAATATTCAAAAATTCACACAGGTATTAATATGTTGAGTAAACTATTAACTTGCTACCATTTCCGATTATAGACCCTTCCGCCCAAATAAGAAATAAAAGCAGGTATTTTAATGATGGCATTGTATAATTACTGTGAGATTTACTATAGTTTAAATAACACAAAGCAAGAATCAACTGAATTCTTCTGCAACTCACTCATCAATCTCATTATGTATCAAAACAAAGCAAGCAATTTCATACCTAGAACAATTTCTTCCAAGTTTTGACCTATTCAAAATGTTTAATGGGGTTATTGAACATTTTGGCGTCCCATGTCTTGCCCAGCCTCTGCCCCGATATCTGGAATGTTATATGTTTATAATGACCCCAGAGACATCCCATTAAGTTAACAATTTGTGGTCACACGTGTCTTTCATTGTCTTTGTTTTCCAACAGTTTGATAAAGTGCCAAATAAAAGTTGGTTTGTCCCCAAGGTATTCCGTGTTGGATGTCTTTCCTGAGCAAGAAAATGGCGCCCGTGGTATGCCTTCCTCCACGGTACATAAATTGCAGAGACTACCATGGGAGAATTATAAAATAGAAATGAATGCTTTTAAAGGCATTTATGGAGACTGGGAAATAAATGATAGAATTTTCTTATATTTCTTGTATATGCAGATAACAGATACATTTAATGCAAGAAGGAAATAGAATTTTAATAGAATTTTTAACTAAAGATCTTGAAACAAAACTAGACATACATTTTAATTGAATTTCTGGCTCAAATTACAGCAAACCATTATAAATCGTTAGGAATCAGTTTTACAACTGCCTTCACTTTTCTCCGTATTACAAACACAGAGGTAAGCTTTTACAGTGTCAGATAAGTGCTAATAAATTACCCGAATTTCAAAATTAATGGCTGCCCGGCTGCTTTGGGGAGATATCATTGTGTTTCATGAATATTTTGATTTTGTGATTAGATCAAAATGCACTGAATTCCTAAACAGTCATAACCAAGGTCCGCTGATCATAAACTGCGCTTTTTTTAATAAATTATATTCCTCGCAAATCTTCTGATATGGAATAATTAGAAATCGGCTGCCCGCATTTACTGTAATATTTGCATGACTTCAGATCCCCACCTACTGATCCGGAGGCTGGCAGGAAATGTACATTTTGTACATCCCTAAATATACCTTGCCTGCAGAGATAATGGTTTATATTGTGATGGTAAGGAGCTTTTTATTTGCGAAAAACCAAAGAGGTGTCACTCGCCGGTTCTGGAAGACATTGATTAGGCAGTGTGTGTCATTCCCATTCAGAACTTATTATTTACAGCTCCTCTTCTTCCCTCTCCTTTGTAAGAGATAATGATCTGCATCTTGTACGCGGCTTAGAGACTGTCTATTTTGTCTTCTAGGAAAGGGCTGAAACACATTTTATGGAACGCAAGGATTTTTAAAGTAAATATGAACTGAGGAAAATACAGTAGCTCGCCTATTAGCCTATTACCGCATCACCAAGTGTGATCTTTAAATTAGTGATGAAGGAGCAGTCAGTTACACTGAGCAAGAAAAACAGTCAGCCCTGGTGCAAACCCATCTTTGCCACAGAAAGCACTTGTATTCAAACTTGAACCTGCCATCATGGGTCACACAATTTGACAATTAAGTATGGTTGGAAGGGAGAGATCATTGACTAAATATCTGCAAATAAAAATTGACTAATAAACTGCCAAGCTTTAAAGAGCCATTCTACAACAAATGAGAGATATTTAAAATGTTCCAACAGAGAGATTCGGAAGGAAGGAACACAAGAATGTTAGTGGATTTGGGGCTGGAGAGATGACGCAGTAGTTACGGGCACTTGCTACTCTACAGAGGACTTGGGTTTAGCTCCAAGCACCCACAGGAGACAGCTGACAACAGCATATAACTACAGCTCCAAGCCCTCCAATACCCTTTCCTTTTTCTTCCCTGCACAGGGACCTAAACACACACACACACACACACACACGCACGCACGCACGCACGCACACACACACACACACACACTACAAATATTAAAAGAAATCCAGTTTTTAAAGTATCAGCTGTTGTTTCTCACTATTTAGTGCCTCAGAAGGGGCCACTGGAGACACACGCTGTCCCCACGATGCTAAGTCCAGAGCGCCCTACATCTACTTTCCTAACTGTGCAGTGTGCCTTCTGAGTTGAGAGTGGGATACAAATGGTTACTTTTATAGTAGTTCATGACAAATGACTCTTTCTCAGACTTAGAGGACTGCCTGGTCATGATGGCTCACCTTCCAGAATCCATACAATTTACATCTCCACTAAACACCAAAGAAGCAAAAGCAGCGTGTGTGTGTGTGTGTGTGTGTGTGTGTGTGTGTGTGTGTGTGTGTGTGTGTGTGAAGAACTGATGGCAAGATTTTCAATAACCTTACTGGAGAGATTGGACCAGTGTGACACGGCGAGTGCACAAACACTCGTTTATTGGGGAAGCAATATCCAGGCTTATTCTCACTTAGCAAATAAATCCAAGAATCACCCCTCCCCAAATCCTAATTAGAGGCTAAGGAGGTGGGCAAGAAGCTCAGAGAATTAACTGTTAAAACCCCTTCCGCAGTTGTTCTGTGACTTAAACGAGACAAAGCAGGTGAGATGCTACAGAGCTTAGGATATGGTAAACAATAAACGTTCCATGGAAACAAAGCCAGGAGAGGATCTCGCAGCATAGATTTTGGGTGCTGTTTTCACACGATGTTTTCTACATGTGCATTCTGTGTCCAGCTGTCTGCAGTCTCCATGTACAATCTCATGAGGGCTTATATTTGCATTAAAAAACGTTCAGGTGAGACTGGCCGCTGATTCTCTTCAAAAAAGGGCATCTGCATTCATCATACGTGTCAGCATTTGCAAACACAGAAGGCATCTTGGGGAGTGAGGCTGAGGGGCGGGGGCGTGAGCAACCCTACAGTCCTTATTGTATGGTAGAATTTGCAAACAAGACCCGTATTTTTCCAAAAATCAACTATATAATTTGGAAGCTCTATCTTCTTAGAGGAAAAAAAAAAACTTCAGAGATTCCAGTCCTGGGTCCCTTATCCCTCTTGCACTGGTCCTGGGCAGTGCATTGTGGGGGAGAACATGGTGGAGCAGTACCACTGACCTCATTCCTGGGTGACAAAGAGGAAGAAGACCAGAGACCCCCAATGTCTTAAAGCTTCCCACTAGCCTCATCTTTGAAGTTTCCACTCCCTCCCAATTGCTTCAAGCTGAAGACCATGCCTTGAACACATGCATCTTTGTCGTAGTTTCAGCCCCGAGGTTGCAGCAATCATTCACAGTCATGTACAGATGTGCGTACACACTCTACACACATGTGCCTACATGCACTTGAACACATACACCCATGTACAATACACACACACACACACACACACACACACACAAACTGGCCAATGAATGGAACGTTACATTATTCAGAACACACAGAGGGAATGCTTCTCTTCAGCCCGAAGGAAGTATTAAACATTCCCACTCTCAATGCATCATGTTGCTTAGTGACTCCCGCAAGCGTAGGCGTTCTACATGCTGGGTGCTCTTGCTCCATCCCATGGATTCTCTTCTTCTTCACAGGCTCAAGCTTCTTTATGACAGTGAAATACAAAGCTGATCAGCATAATGGTCAGTGTTCCAACTGGCTTAGGTGTGACTAAGGAGGTAATGGCCCTGTCCTACTGAGGGCTACCATTGCTGTGACGAAACACATGACCAAAACCAACTTGGGGAGGAACGCGTTTATTCTGCTTGTCCTTCCACATCACAAACCATCAGAGGAAGCCAGGGCAGGAACTCAAATGGGGTGGGAACCTGGAGGCAGATGCTGATGCAGAGGCCATCGAGGGGTGCTGCTTACTGGTTTGCTCCTTACGGCTTGCTCAGTCTGCTCTCTCGTAGCTCCCAGAACTACCAGCCCAGGGACGGCATCATTCACAACAGGCTGGACCCTTCCCCATCAGTGGCTAATTAAGAAAATACCGGACAGGCTTGCCTACAAACCAGTCTTAAAACTGTCCTGCACAGCTATTTACCTACAGTGGTCCTAGGGAGACAAACATCTCAAACAATGAGGTAGACAAAATGGAGTTGCGGATTTTCTTTTGTAAGAATTTCTTCTCTCCAGGTCTTTTTATTTTAGTCCATGGCACTACGGTCTACTCAATCATTTCGATCAGAATCATTGTACTAATTCTCTATCTTCCTTTCCCTCTATAAAACTTCTATCTGTACTTCCAACACAATACCAAATACAGGCAACTACGCTTCTTTTTTTTTTTTTTTTTTTGGTTTTTCGAGACAGGGTTTCTCTGTGGCTTTGGAGCCTGTCCTGGAACTAGCTCTTCTAGACCAGGCTGGTCTCGAACTCACAGAGATCCGCCTGCCTCTGCCTCCCGAGTGCTGGGATTAAAGGCGTGCGCCACCACTGCACGGCCTACGCTTCCAAATTACACCTCAAATATCTGCTTTTCTTCATTTCTACCAGTAGTTTAAACTATGCTATTCCATGTCTGAACTACAACATTTTTATTCAAAATCTCTATCATCATTCTTTTTTATTTTGTTTAATATAAACATTTAGAAAGTAATTTGACAGCATGTACAACAACCAAACATGAATGACCTATGGTCCATGACCTTCCCAGTCATGGGCATTTGACTATGTTTAATGTATCATGCATGAATTTCCTCCTGCGGAGAGGACCTCGATTGCCATCAGAGATAAGTTTGCCTCTCCCATGGCAGTCTTGCCACTGCAGCACCAGTGGGCTCGGCTTCCCTGGAAAGAAGGTATGGTATCATGTAGTCTAGCTCCATTCTTAAGTCACTATCATCAATATTTTCATGGAAGACATTTGAGAATCTTAATCATCGTGTGTGTGTGTGTGTGTGTGTGTGTGTAGGTGACAGGGCAAGTTGGGGAAGCCGTTATCTCTTTCCACCATGTGTGTGCTAGAGATCAAACTCAGGTTGGTTGTCATCCTTGGTGCCAACCAAGCACCTTGACCCACTGACCCATCCCACAGGCCTTTGAAGTTTGTATTTCTAAGCCAATTCTCTTCTGCCAGGATTCTGATCCTTGCCAGTGGGCATGCCACCATGACACACTGTGCCTACCAGGATGCAGAGTACCTCCAGCTTCGCTTCTCAGGAGCTACAAGACAATAGTCACCTAATTAATTTATTGCATTATTTTTGTATTTATTACCATCTAAGGCAGGTATTTTGACATTTATTCTAAGTTGTCATAGTTTTCATTTCAATTTTATTTTACTTTTATTTCGTGTTTATGAGTGTTTTGCCTGCATGTAGGTATGTGCACAGCATGCATCCCTAGTGCCCTCTGCGGTCAGAGAGGGTATGCGATCCCCTGAGACTGGAGCTGTAGACGGATGTGAGCTGCCATGTGGTGCTGGGAATCAAACCTGAGTCCTCTGGAAGAGCCCGAAGTGCCATAAGTCACTGAGCCACCTCTTCAGTCCCGCTGGAATGACCTGGTTAACGCCAATATTTTATAGCACAGTGTGCACTGGTCTTTAGGGGCATGAGTTCTGAAATGTGATCGCATGGCTCTGAGTCCCTTTCTCAACCTAGCTAACGTTTCATCCTGGGCAGGATATTTATCCTGTATGACATTATGCTCCTTATATAAACTAGGGACAAAAAAAATCACATATTCTATGATGATGAAATCAATAAATGCTAAAAGTATCTGTGATTATGTCTAAACACACAAATAAATACCTGATAATCGTGCTGTTTATACAAATACATACATACATAACATGTATATAAGATTATAATATATATATATATATATATATCCCACTTCATTTAATCTTCACAATCAGCTTGGAAGATTTTCTTAAGTTTCTATAATTATTTATCTCACTACATTTTTCTTTTACTT
>JAQHUG010000057.1:4461740-4478528 GCA_028555095.1 Dicrostonyx torquatus | reverse complement strand
CTCTCTCTCTCTCTCTCTCTCTCTCTCTCTCTCTCTCTCTCACACACACACACACACACACACACACACATACACACACACACACACACACACACTCTTTGGCTCCTTGTCTGTCTCTCACAAACACATACACACACAAAGAGAGTCTTCTAAAGCAATAAAAGAAGAAGCCACTATGATTTCAAACACATGAGGTGCTATGGCATTTAAAACAGCCTTCTGTATTAGTTTTACTAGGTACTAGTCACATGTTTAGAAGCTAGTACACATTTGCCGAGCGACTATGAGCCTTACTACCCTTGCTATTCAGTATAAAGCAAAAGAACTTCTGTTTCTAAAATAAAAAAAAACAAGATAAAAAACACTGTACAGAATTGTGTCACCAATTATTAATTGAAAACTCCTCAGTAAAGCATACTCATCTTTAAAATGATGAATTTTAATGATAAATGATAATGATAAATCAATGTTTAAAATATTGATTTTCTTAAGCCTGATCTGAAGAAACCTTCAGTGCTTGTGAGGATGGTGGCTGAGGTGCATTTTCTGCAGGGCTACAGGCATCCTTAGAAGTTTGGGCTGCACGGCTTATCAGCCACAGCGCATCGCTCTGAGTCTCGGTGTTGTTAATCAAGATAGATGGCACAGCAGTTAACGATGCTGTTAGCGAGACCGTGGCAAAGATTAGAAGGTTATCGTACAGATATAAACAGGAGTTCCGGGATTCCTATCTAACATATGAAATTAACAACTAATAGGTATCTCTCTTTGATAGCTGGCTTGATGGAGTGTGTGTGGACAAAAGTCAGCAAGGGAACAACTTGATTGTCTGCTGAATTAATAGAACGGGAGAACTTTAAACGGCTCTGAAAGCTAATTTGATTCAGAAAGCCTCCGTGAAGTTTCAGCTCTTTTGTGCTACTGGTGAATGAAATGCTGGCAATTCACTCCGAGGGAAATCAGAAGCATTAGCTGCTTCCGCTCACGGGATAAAAACAATCATATGGAAAAATGGTCTTTTCAAGGAGGCAGCGCTAAACTCATGAGTGTGCTCGCATTACCCTTCAAATAAACGCTGGAAATTAAAATAAAAAGAAGCTGCCCTTCGCGTTGGCCTTAAATCCAGTCATTTCTATTTCCATCTCTCTCTCACGTTTGTCTTGACAGACATTTCATTTAGTTGTGTTTATTTCCCTACCATTTTTTTTTCCTCTTCTGGGCCCACTTAAACTTCAGTTGCCAATAGTACTTGGATGTTTCAACCCTTGATGGCAATTTTTAGATTCTGTTGTGATACTTTAAAAACACAGCAAAGGCCGGGCAACGGTGGCACACGCCTTTAATCCCAGCACACACGGGATAGAGATAGGCAGATCTCTGTGAGTTCAAGCCCAGCCTGCTCTACAAGAGCTAGTTCTGGACAGACTCCAAAGCTACAGAGAAACCCTAGCTTGAACACACACACACACACAAAAAAAAAAAAAAAAAACCACAGGAGAGGGAAGAGAGTACTTGGAAGGTTCACCTCAAGTCACTAAGTCACTTGACCGTTAAGCTCCAACCACCCCAGTTTCCAACCTCAAGCTACCGGGGCTTTGAGGCCAGCACATTTTCTTCCTTATACTTCAATTTTTCTTCACTTGAACTCCTCCTAGACATCTACGCCTCAGACCCCAGGTACAAACTTGGGAGAGCTTTTCCAGCTGTTCCCCACTATCCCCTGCCCCAGTCGGGCACAGCAGCCTCCGCTCATCTTCCGCCGCATGTCCAGCTATCGTCCGTGTTCAGCTAGGCAGGCACAGTGGCTCCCCAGTGCTCCCCGTTGGCATTATAAACGATGGAAGCAATGGTTACCAAAGTGTCACCCACCATGCCAAGCAAGGGACCTGGTACAAACATCTTGGTAAACACTGTTGACCAAATGACAGATGAGGACAAGGACAAAGCATTGCAGACCAAATCCAAACTCGAGATGAATCTCCGCTTTCTAGTCTTCTAGGGTCTGGGAGATTGTCTTCAGAAAAGAGGTCAAAAACAGTGTGAAGTAAGAGAATCTTTCTTCCACATGAGATCCCTGGTGTCTTTAGGAAGTCTCCGGCAAGAGAACCACTTCCTTCTTCAGCTCAGGTTTGGGCATTCGTGTTGGGAGGCTTTATGGGTATAGCTTCTGATGTCACTAAAACACAAGCACAAGTAACATTATATGTGCTCAATAGATTATATTTGTGATTACATGTATGTACAAATACATATATGTGTGCACTAGCAATTGATTTAAAAAGAGGTCATGAATTCGAAGGAGAGCAGAGAGGGGTGGATGAGAGGGTTTGGAGGGAGGAACGAGAAGTGGAAAGAGTTCTAATGAAAACAGTCTCAAAAAGCAAGTAAACAAAGTCAATGAAAACGTTCATGTAAGAGAGAGAGAGAAGTGGGTGGAGAGCTACCACACATGGACTTGCGCCTCTGAGAACTATTTTTTTTTTTGCTTTGGTTCCCAAAACCTGCTGCTCCATTTTCATTTTCTTCAATAAAAACCTATCACCTAGTTTGTCCCTGCATCTTTAGCTAACTCTCATTTCCCAATGAATTAAAAAAAAATCAAATCATGTTTTCTAAAATTTCAGTATCTATTTAAATTATAGTTGAAACAATCTGGCAAGGTGATATCAAATGGTAAAAGCAGAATTCCTAAGAATGTACCTGATCCGAGCCCTCTACAGTCACTGCTGATACCCATCTGTCAATAATAAAAAGGGGAGGGAGAAAGACACCCACATGTCAACCGTGGTCACCTCTAGTCTGCACATTGCTGCCCTACATTCTTTATTCTCGTCTCTGTGTTTTGGCACTTTCCAAACTCTTAAAAATAATAATTTGGGGAATGAGATTGTAGCTCAGGGAGCCCTTGCCTAGCATGTATGAAGCTTGGATTCTCATCCACAAAATCACACACATAAAAACCAAGATCACTGTCACATAGGATTTCTACAAACAGAGCGATGCTGCTTGAATTTCTAAACAGTTCCTGGCATGGAGCACATAGTAAAAGCTCCTTATTCCCTCACAACTCCTATTCTTCGATTACAGGGGTCCTGATGATTTCTTCTTTGCATAAAAGAAACACGAGTCTTGGCTACAGCCTGTAATGATGAAAACTCTGTATTTTCTATTTCCTGATTTGATGATCTTGAAGTATTTACATGATTTTGGATGCTTCATGTGGAAAAAAACAAAAAAGACAGCTCCGTCCACTCCAACTCAAACAAATATTTTGTGTTTACCCGCAAGTGCAGGGACAGGGACATTGGTTCCTTCTTGGTCTGTGACTGTCCTGAGGAGAATCTTAGCTGGGGGTAGGAAGGGAGAAGTCCTAGTCTTGGGCAGAAATAAACGCTGCCTAAGGGCAAGAGAAGGTGTGACTGGGCTTGAACAGGTAAGACGAAGAATAGCAAGAAACAGCACAGCAAACATCTCCACATCCATTTTTATAGACTTCTTCCACACTCCTTTTTCTCCACCCCTCATCAACCCTTAAATTCTACAGCTAAAGGTTCTCTCATCGCAGAAATTCCAATCATTTTCATCTCTGAGGAAGATGACCTCAGAGTCTCTAATTATGTAGACAATCAGACAAATGAACACTGTTATCGTACAGTGGGTGCTGGCCTGCCACCCTTCTCTTCTTTTAGAAGTGTTTATGACTCTCCCTACAAAGTCACATGACCCACCACACTGGTGAGGAACTCTGAGGTTAGGGACTGGCCCAAAGCCACGCGACCCCTACCCACTCAAAGACAAAGGTCACACATCCTGATGGTGCTTGACAGTCTGTCTCTCAACGAGAGTAAAGACGTAGCGGACAAGAAACGGATTTAGGAACACCCGCAGACTCATGAAACTATAAGCCTCTCGTCTGATAAGAGGTTTTGAGAAACATTTATTGGAATCCTAGAATCATTGAGCAAAAACAAAACTAAGGAAAAAAATCCAGCTAAGCACACAAATCGTACAGGTGAAGTCAGGTGAAAACCCTAGGTGCTTGTTGGTATAACTCTCGGCATAAAATATGGTCTTTCATTGTAAGTCAGATCATATTAAATTTACACATAGTTCACATATTCTAAGGGAATCTTCTGCTCAAAGATGCCTCTCCTAAATCTTTCTGTAGGTGAAGAATCTCTTTGGCAAAGTGAATGCCCATGATTTACGGTTTAAATATTTTCAAATATTCAACCCAGTTACAGCAAAATAAAGACAACTTTCATTTTCCTAATAAAAGATATTACATTGAGATACAATGAGGTACAATTATTGTGAATTGTTGGCTAATGTATCACGTTTTCATGTTTCATATAAAATGTTGATTACAAAACACGATCATAGATTAAATCAAAACATCATCATCATTATTAGCCCCAATTCAGCTGACTTACTTTACTGAAAAATAAAATAAAATAAACTGGAATCCACAAAATTGACGTTATTTAATGACACTTTAAACAAGAGAATGTTAGTGTTCCAGAAGAGGCAGATGGCTCCAGAAAGTGGCTCAGTCGGTAAAGGTGCTTGTAGCCACGCTTGGTAACTTGAGATTGAACTCCAGGACCCACATGACAGAAGGACGGTAGACTCCCACACTACCATATGTCACAAACTGAGTGAGAATGGCCCCAGTAGGCTCATATGTTCGAATACTTGGTCTGACCTCAGGTCCAATTCTAGGGACACAAATGGTGAGAAGAGAGAAAGTGTCGTCCTCCGCCCCCACAGCCGTGGCACAAGAACCCACCCCTCACGCACGAGCACGCCAAGTAAAAACGGCTAAAAAGAGCAAGAATGTTTTAGAAGAAAAATTATTTCCCATTATTTTTTGTCTTCTCCCTCTCACAAATGCGCACATTTGTTATAACTTAATAGACACCATGAAACAGACGAACACGTGTCTAAATGGTGAATGACTGTGTAAGTGCCTCCTTCCCAGACTACTTCGGCATGCGATCAAACCTGTGTGTGGTAGAGGTTTGAATGAGAATGGCCCCCATGAATCCCAGTGTTTGAGCACTTGGTCCTCAGTTGGTGGGATTGCTGGAGAAGAATTAGGATCTATGGCTTTGTTGGAACAGATATGTCTCCAGGGGTGGGCTTTGAGGCTTTGAGGCTTCAGAATCTGAGACATTCCCAGTTATCTCTCTTTGCCCCCATGCTGGTGAGTCAGATGTTGACTCTCAACTACTGGTCCAGTGCCACACCTGGCTGCCTGCCTGCCTGCCTGCCACCATGCTCCCCACCACGGTGACCATGGACTCTACCCCTCTAAAACTATGAGCCTAATACATGTTTTCTTTTGTAAGTTGCCTTTGCCATGGTGTCTTAACACAGCAATAGAAGAGTGACTAAGAGACTATACTGGTTTAAAGATGTATGCTTATGCAGACTGCTTTCTTATTAACATCTGTAAGGTAACTGTGAGGTGAAAACTCCTGAGACTCAGGGCCAAACAAATCCTATCCGTAATTGTGGCGATGTTGTTGGCATTGTTTTCACTATCCGTAGAGTGATTATGAAGAACGCTAGACCCATAAGATGTAAAAATTTCCTGGGATCCAGCCTGCAGAAGACAGAGGCAGGAAGGCCACAACCTCAAAGTCCATCTGAGTTAGAGTGAGGACCTGTCTCATACACAAAGAAAAAGCAGAAGGAAAAGGGGGAAAGGTGGTCCTTCTCTCCCAGGGATCTTGGTCCAGTCCATCTCCTTCTTGTCCCTTTTCTTTTTCTTCTCATCTAAGACAAGAGATGCCTTTTCAAATCTCTGAACTAATGGAGCAAGCCTCCAAGTGCCCTGAGAAAATGGGAAATTATCATTTCTCATGTGAACTAGTAAGAACAACAGTAGTCTGCCTGATTCGGATGGCTGTGAGAATTAAATAAGGCCCATTCATAAAACAGTCAAAAATACACAGGCCTCATAGTGAATCCTCAATAATGTTTGTTCTCTAGAATTACTAGTCATGAGTAGAAGCTTAAAGCTCTTTTTGGAAAAATGATTTTGTTTCTGCAGCGTAATTACTTTTAGACTATGACCGAATCACTAAGATAACACACAGCAACTGATAACAATTTTAGTCACCCCTTCATGGCCTCATTTTCCACCCACGCAGTTGTGAAGAAAATCTGGCTTCTGGAGTTTGGGCATTCAAAACTGTTCATTCGGTGAACTTTTATCTCTTCATTCTCTGATGACAGATAACTATTTTGTGAATGTGTTCCCGACTTGCAATCCAACCTGACAAATTGTCAGGATTGTACCACTAACTAGTCCCCATTAAGTGGCTTGTGCAAACACTGTCCCGGGCATTTTGCGGCATGTACTCTCTAAACCTTTCGACTGTACTCCTAAGTGTCATTATCGCCACCACACGCAAAGGATCTAAGAGGTGCAGAGAAACTAAATAACTCTCTCAAAGCACAAGCGTGTCAGCTAAAATACGCAGTGGCCTCCACAGGCTTCATGCGTTTGAACAGATGGGCATGAGGGACCTTTAGAAACTGGCTCCTAAAGGAAGTGTTGGGTTGCTGGAGGGATGGGGAGAGACCCTATGATCTTAAATCACCCAAGGTTGTGGCAAATCTCACTGTTTCCAAATTCAAGATAGCTGATACCACATCCATGGGCCACTTCTCTTTACCATACCTTCTCTACCGTTAGAGAGACTCTGTCCTTTAAAACAGAGCCCGAATAAATCTTTTCCCCCTGAAATGCATCATCCAGGTATTTCATCACACTGAGGAAAGGGGCAGCTGAAGTAATATGGAGGTGACAGGCTCTCTCTCCCTGTTAGCCTGCTACCAAGGGCAAAGTATAGGAAAACATCTAGCTCTGATACGGAGTCTCAGAATGTTCTTGAGGCATGAACCATGAAAAAAATCAAGCCAGTTATCTGCCAGGGAGTTCCTTATTCCTTGTGGTTTCTAGATGTTGACTTCCAAAATAAAATAAGAAATCGCACTTGGGATTGTCGTCTCAGGAAGGATAATGAACCTGAAGACTTCTTGTGACAGTTAATGGCGAGGCTAAGATGAGTCCAGTCACCAACAGATGCTACCACTGAGAGGGAAGTCAATCTGATGACGTCCCATCTGGGGTGACACGGAAATAAAAAAGCCAAACATGCATCACTTCCCATTCCCAAATAATATGTCTCATGTTTTTCTGTTATGTATAGGTGTTGTGGGATATTTTGATCACACTCTGACACTCCCAAGACTCCCAATAAAGTTTACTTTGAATCAGAGGGTGGAGCTAGTTACTAGCTGACCAAATGTCGCCATAGAGGTTTTGAAGGAGAGAGGACATAGAGAGAGACTCGGGAAGGAGTCTGTTTTTCAGACTGAGGAAGGAGAGAGGAGATGGTTGGTCACTTCACTGCTGCTTCTCTGACCACTCAGGTTCCTACCCTGGTATCTGACTCTGCAGCTCTTATTGATAAAGAATAACTAGATAAATGCTCATCTGCTACCCCATGTTGGGTGTCAGATGTAGCGAGCACTTTCTGGTCAGGACCACAGCCCACAAGTAATGAATTATTAATTATAAAAACTTGACCTTTAGCTAGGTTTGCTTTTAACTAGCTCTTTTAACTCACATTAACCCACATTTTTCAATCTATGTCCTTCCACATGCTTATTACCTTATCTCCGTGCCTACCTGCTCTCCTCCACATCTGGCTGGCGACTCCCCACATGCCCAGATTCCTTCTCCTCTTCCTTTCTCTTCCCGGAAATCCTGCCTATCCTCTCCTGCCTAGTCCCAGTAAAGACTATAACCCTGTTCCTGTTTGGCAGGGAGGAACTGAAATATAGCTCAAAAGGCGTGGTGATGCACTCATGTAATTCCAGCACTGAAGAGAAGAAGGCAGGATTCTGAGTCGGAGATGAGCCTGGGCTACACAGAGAGAGCCTGACTGAAAACAAAAGCGCAAGAGACGTGTAAGATGCTGAGTCCTTCTACAGTTCAAGGAAGTGGACCCGGCTAAGAGCAGCCAGGGAATGAAGGAAGGACACTTTCACAGTAAGAAAGCTGGGCTCTCAGATGCAAAAATCACATCTCTGCTCGTTATGCAGAGTTGAGGAGAGAGGCAGGGTTACTGCACACACCTGCACAAAGACACAGGCTTATGCCAGGCGGTGGTGGCGCATGCCTTTAATCCCAGCGCTCGGGAGGCAGAGGCAGGCGGATCTCTGTGAGTTCAAGACCAGCCTGGTCTACAAGAGCTAGTTCCAGGACAGGCTCCAAAGCCACAGAGAAACCCTGTCTCGAAAAAACCACACACACACACACACACACACACAAAGAAGCAGGCTTATTTCATACCGAAAAACAAAGAGGGGTTTATGAGATAAGGCTGGCTCAAGGAGACAGGTTTAGCTCACCTTGGAAGGTGAAGTCTCTGCAGGGGATAAATATTTTCAGGGCACAGGTATCTGGTGGGGGAAAAACCACGGTGGCCATTTTCTGCACACCCTATCAACATCCACACATGGACCAGGGCAAGGTGTGGCTATGCCTCTGAGTCTCACCCTGGGCAGGTTGGGGGGGGGGGCTGCTGTTTTCCACAGATCTGAGCCTATGGTCCTTGGCATGGCTATGTCATGCTCCCCACAGTAAGAACCCTCCGTCAGTTTGCATATTGAATAAATGGATTCAATTCTGGGGCCCTTTGTCCGGAGACTTTACTGAAAACAAACTAGCGCCCTTACCTTTGATAACCACCGATCAAGGAAGTCAGCACAGTGTCTCACAAAGTCTCTTTCCTCCTTCCTTTCTGCCGAAGGGCCACTGAGGACATAGAAAGTTCTCTGTAAAAAGAAACCTCTTTCCACATGTTTCTGACGGGCTGGGGACCCAGCTGGAAGGCACTGCTTGGCATTCCAGCTTTGAAAGGCCAAGTTTCACAAAGTCAAAACCTCCACTTTGTGTGTGTGGAAGTGATTAGTCATTTAATACTGGAAGCCCTACCTGGAACACATTTCTTAATACATTTTTTTCCCATGCATGATGTCTTTCCACAATTTATTGCCACATTTTATTAAACTCTTGTTACCTAGCGTGTAATTGGAATCATCACTGATACATGAAACACGAGTACACAAATCTGAAACAGGGTGGAGGCAGGTCACAAGAAGTCACAGCAAAGCTAATTTTGAAAGTGGAGGGAAGACAGCAGCGGGAGCGGAATGAATGGCTGCACCCTTGCAGCCCGGGGCACCTTCTCCCAGAAAGAAAAATCATCATTTCTTCTTTTCCTTAACACCCACAAAAACCTGATTCTCTGAATGAGAAATGGTAAACTAAAACACTGGGAGGGTAACACCAAGAGTTTCCCACAGAAGAAGCCTTACCATGCTTCGACTCTTCAGAGGCAGGAGCTCCTTCGGAGGTGAGGCGCACACGGCAGGCACCTTAGCTTTCATTTTCCGGGGCCTCCCTGATGAGGAGACAGCCTGGTCCCGACGTTTCTTCACTGGTTCTGGAGTAGTTGGGACTCTTTGTCCTAAAATGTTAACCGTCTCTTGCCCTCAGTTCCTTCCTGGATGCTAAGCGTAACACTCGGCACGGCATAGAAACAAACGTTTTATGAATTAAAGGATAAGTAAGTAAAACGTAAAAGGGAAGCTTTAAAAAAAAAAAAAACTACTAAATAAGGCATCGTGGGCCTTGGTAGGAGTGTTCCCCGGCAATTTAGGTCCTGTGCTATTTTAGTGACGGAAAAATTTGTCTCTTTTCTAGTTTGAGGCTTTCAGAATATTTTCCTGGATGCGCCGTCTCTGCTCCTTTCATCTTCAGATTACAGGGCTCATTTTCACCCCAGTGCATTAGCTCTATTTGCAGGCACACTCGGAGGCCACACTAGGACTTCCACAGCGGAGGTGCCGGCGCATGTGCTCAGGAAATAGCGCCCTTGCTTGGCAGAGAGACGGGCAAAGATCAGCAGTAAGAGGAATGAAACGAAGGAGGTGAAGGTGATTCTCAGAATCCCCGGTGCCAGCAGACGCAAGTGTTCGCCTTTCCCAAGGGCCATGGTTATTGTCGTCGCCAAGACAATAAACGTTAATTATTATCCACGGCTTAAGCGTGGCTAGCTGTGTATAAACTATTATATATTTTATTACTAACTGTCATCTAAGTATATGTGAAGGTCCATCATCAAATTTATGTCTTATCAAGGTTCCATGGCATCTTAAAACATAGATTCAAAAATGAACACATATATAGGAGGAAATGTACAAAATGTGGATTTAGTAAATAAAAAAAATCTAAAATACAATTTTTCCAACTACAAAGATCCATTTTTATTGTTTTATTTGGTATTATAAACACTATAATCATCAGGAAAACGTTAAGGAAAAGAACCAAGCTAACAAATGCGCTCTGGACGGGCTCTGGGTACCAGGAATTGTTAGAAGCTCATGTCGGCCGTGCTGAATCTGAGAACCAGAGTCAGTCTGCTCAAAAAAAATATCTGAAGGGTAAGGGTTGGGGGGAAAAAAAAACAGTCGAAGAGAGAGGAAGAAAGAGCCTCTGGAATCACTGATCATGAGATGGTCTCAGGGTCTCCTCACGGAAATAGCTCTTGAGTTTAGACCTGGATCTCAGAAACAGAGCCTTCTGGACCAAAGGAACAGTCTCCAGGTGGAACCATCTTGGAACATTTGAGGAGCAAAAGACCAGTGTTTCTGAAACGTGCTGAATCGGAGTTGTGAGAGGGGCAAAGTTGAAAATGTGCGGCGGGGGTCCAGGAGAGCTTTGCCGGGTAAGGGTTCTCTTCTGGAGGCGATGGGAAGGCTTTTAATCAGAATCCTGGGCCTAACCGTCCACCCTGACCTCTGTGCCGATTTGGTCTCTTAGCGGACAGGTCCTGGAGCCGGGCTGGTGAGAATCTAGTACAGTTGTGCAGGCAGGAAGGGGGACAGTGCAGATAGATGGTACGAGAATAGCAGCGAGATGCATTGGAACAGAGGTAGACACTGTTGCCAAGTCAGACATGGGAACGGGGAGAAAGGACAGTCTCTTCTCAAGTAACTCCTGCTAACAAGTCCATAAGAAATCGCTCTCTTATCTATCACAATCCATGTGGCCGTTTTCTAATACCTTAGCTATGAAAGTAACCACCATTTACTCTGTCAGAGGTGTTACATATACTATTCCAATTAACTGACACTAATAAGCTACCTTATAAGGCTCAATATATGCTATTCTCTCTCTCTCTCTCTCTCTCTCTCTCTCTCTCTCTCTCTCTCTCTCTCTCTCTCTCGACAGGATTTCACTGTGTAGCCCTGGTTGTCCTGAAACTCACTCTGTAGAGCAGGCTGGCTTCAAACTCACAAAGATCTGCCTGCCTCTGACTTCTAAGTGCTGGGATGAGGAGCGTGCGCCGCCAGTGACCCACAACGCTCTCTTTTTATAAGCAGAGAAAAAGAAATCAGGGGCTTGTTCAAAATCCCACAGCTAGCAAATGATTTAACTAGACAGCAAATCAAACCCAGGTCTGTGACTATTGAGCGAACATTTAAGCTCCCAGAAGTCTATGGCAAACTATGCACATCGATTCCTGCAGCTCTGTGTACAATGGTTTGTTTTGGATTGTCCCTCCTAATAATAAGAATGCCACCAACAATCATTGGCCATACACATTAGACTTCTGTGGCTATTTCCTTAGTTTCCTGAAGATACATTACTACCTTTACCTGCATGCCGTGGTGGGGGAACAGGCAAACACACACGCATACACACACACACACACACACACACACACAGAAAAAAAAACATGGATAGATAAATAAATAAGAAATAAAGGAAATAAGTAAATGTATTAATTACTTCTTATATGTGGCAATGGTATCTTGAATTGTGTTAATTACTTAAAATACTCTGCTCGTGTTTATATTAAAGTGAACTCAATGTCAGTTCATATATAATTCTTGGGTTTCATTTATTGATTAATTTCCCGTTTTGGTAGAAAATGTAAGATAATGTCTGAGTGTATTTAAATCTGTTTGTGTCCCTTTCTTCCTGCCACACCCACCAACAGTGTAGAGATAAAGATTCTGTGAGCTCCAAATGTTGTCTCTAAATTTTATATCGGTGTCATGTCATTATGACTATGAATTTCATGTTCTAGAGGAAATCATACCCAGCCTGGTTTATTTTTACTTTGGTCGATAATTTTTTTTTCTGGCCTGGATTCTTGCAAGATTCTTTGATGCTACATTTTTAAAACCCTCTCTAGTCCTTGCTTGAAAATTAATTTCTCCTAATTTTGCCAGGTAAAAAGAATTCTCATTTCCCATGCCCTTCAACGTATCTCTTCCTGTCTCTGTCCTCTGTGGATCTTTCCACTCATGCTGGGCTCGCATTTAGGGTCACTAACTATTTTAGCCTAAATTCTTGTCCCTTGTCCCCACCCCAGGAACAACACTTTTTTCTAGCTCTTAGGAAATGTCTTGATATTTTTCTCCAGAATAGTTTTTGCTTATGCAGGTTACTCACGATTTCATTACATTTGGGTTTGCTTGAAAGCTTGCTTTATTGCATACAGTATCTTATTTTACAATTAGCTTTTCATAGCTACCAGAAATTGAATGCACCGTGTAATGTGCACTTGTTTATTCTGATAAACTATGTTCTTCCTATACATCTTGTCAATCACTAGAGTTAATATATATTTCCTTCTTTGTATACATCAAAAGGTAAAGGCAAAGCGACCGGATATGCCACCTCTATGAACTGAGTAGGCTGAATTTTCTCAGCCCCGTTCGTTTCCTCCTTCCCACATCCTAACCCAGCACAATACTCTATAGAAATGAAGGATATCCGGTAAGCAGTTCTGGGAGCTGGAAAGGAGGCATGCAAAGGGAGCGCTACGGGAAAGATCTGAAAGAAGGTGATTCCTAGCCGAAATGACGGAGATGCTACTCAGGAGGACTAGAGCTGGGGAAATCTCACAGCACACGTGCCATGCACAAGAAAGCAAGTGGGGGATACAAGGGATCTGCAAACAAAGATTGGGGCCTCTAAATCATTCCACTCATTCTTTGCTCTGCTCATAAGTTTGCATTACACTATAAACTAACATTTTCAAAGACTGTGCTGCACTCCAAACTGACTCTACAAGGCCCTCCATGTGAAAAATATAAGTCCCATAACCAAATAAGCTCAGAAAACTTTACGTTTCATAGGCCTTTGGGTAGGCTCACAGTGAACATTAGCACTAAAAAGCCAGAGGACAACCTATTGCAAAGACAGTCGCTGATCCCTGGTTACAATTTTCCACTTGTCTTTAATTCACATCCCATGGCAGTTCTGGAGAAGGATGTTGCGGAGTGTCGCCGTCAGCGATGGAGAGTTGGGAAGAGACAAGATGAGAACTACATTTGTGAAGGCTCACCCTAATGCTGTGGGATAAGCCAGCAGAAGCAAAACAAGCGGAGGGGAACATTAGCGGTTACCTTCCTAATCCAAAGCAGACACCTAACGATGGACATAGAAAAAGCTGTGATGTGCTAGCCTGGCTGTGGAGCCTTAGAAAGTGGAGGGAGGATGCATTTGAGGTGTAGGGGGAACAACAAAAGAGCCGGCCCTGCCTGCTCTCCCTCGATATCTGCCCAGATAATGTATAAAGCCCACTTGCAGGAGAACTGGGGCCACAACTTCAACCTTCAATTTTGTCTCTTCAAATTTCTTCCACCAAAGAACCTGAGAACAGTCCCGGCTGTTTCTCAGCCTTTAAATTGGATAAAGGGCAATTCTGTCCTTTGTGTTCCCTCTGCCATTTCCAACCACATTTATTCCTGAATTGTCTTGTCCATTTTTCTCTAAGAGTTATCTTATTTTTGTTCCTTAAGAGTTTGATGTTTTCTTTAAGAAAGAGCAGTCCTGTGGCTAAATAGCCCAGGTTACAAAGATGTCGAGTGCATTTTATTTTTCCAGTCAGCTCCGCCAAGGCCTTTTCAATATTGCTCTGGCTTCAGTTGATTTGCCTGAAAACTGGAATGTTTCCTACATAAAATTGATTTTCTTACCACTCCCCTCAAGCCATTCATTCAGAAAAACAATCAATATGTCCTAATAAAGGGTTAAGGAGAGCCACTGGACCATTACTGTCTTATTAATTCCATTTCATTATTTTTATAAATCCAAGGTCTCTTCTGTCTATTGCTTTCCGATAGTAAATAAATACCTTAGCAAAATATACTATAAACTATAAGGAAATGAACTGGGTAGTTTCATTTAAGACAAAATTATCATTACAATGTTTTTATACTAGGAAGTGTATAAATTGTCCTGAATGTCCTTACCATAATTTTGAACAGGAATTAGAGTAAATTATCCTTTTTCTTTCGAAATGGAAACCTCTTTTATCTTGATTGGTCGTTCTCTGACTGAAGGAAAAATAATATATAATATAACTCCTAAAATCATTTGGTAAATTGTGAAATCTATTATAGGAGTCTGTCAGCTTCGGAGGCCCTCCTATCACTAGGTAGCCAATGCAAATACCCCTTTCCTTCCCTATTCTTTCCTTACACACTTTACATTAAATGAGCATTAGGTTTTAACTTTTAAAAACTGTGAGACCTCGACCAACTCCCTTCCTTGAGGGCACCTTGTCTCTCCTTCTAAAGGAAAATGAGTCTCCTCCCTGTCTTATGTGTCTGCGCTGGAGGCAGATGTTGTTTTTAAGTTGGCTAGCCAGGGGAACACACATTTTAAAAAGATAACACTTGTGACAAGAGCTGACGGAGGGGACCGGTAAGCTGGGAAACTATCTGGAGGACAGGCACAGAATTGACAAAACCTCCAAAGGTAACAGAACTAAAGGACAGTCAAAGGGGACGCTGGTGGGAGTGAAGCTCAGGAGGAAGTGTGGAAGGAGGTGGAAGAATGGAAGAAAACATGCAGAAGAGATAGGTCCCTGTGCCCCAATGATAATGGCACAGGGACCTATCTCTTCTGCATGTATTGGCTTTTGGGGAACCTGTTCTATATGGATGCACACCTTCTTAGACCGAGATGGAGGGGGGAGGGCCTTGGGCTTCCCACAGGGCAGGGTATCCTGCCCCATCTTAAGGAAGCAGGGGGAGGGCGATGGGGTAGTGGGGGAGTGGGAGGGACTGGGACAAAGGGAGTAAATGTAAATTTTTCTTTTAACAATAAAAAAAAGAAAAAAAGAATATTTTTGGACACAATTTATTTTAACAAGTCTTTTTAAGATATATTGCTAAGAGTAATTTTGATTAACATAAAGTATTGTATGCCATGTAATTCTTATTTTTTCCATGACTATTACTTAATTGAAATAAATTCTAATCAATTTTTTTTCATTCAAAAAAAAGAATGGAAGAAAACACAGCAGTAAAATAAGATTTTGATCAGCAAAAGAGAAACTACTCCATCGGGAAAAGATTTCTAGATACATTCATGCTTGTGAAGCCGTCCATCAACAGGGCTAAAGAATGGAGGGCAAAGGGAGTAGCCGGCAACTCTTAGATTTGATAGCAAATTTTAGAGAGTCATGGGGTCATGAACATTTTAAAAACAGCTGTGAAATCGTCAGCATAAAGCCGTTGATCTCAAGAAAGACTGACAGAGGCCCCTGCAAAATCTTGGACTTGGTGTTTAGTCTGGACCTTCTGTGATTGGAATCCCAAGCTATGTAGGTTCTGGGATCTAGTTTCTACTTAGAGATGGGGCACCATGGTGCCTACATGCCGGTGGAGAACTCTGCGTGTGTAATATAATCAGGCTTCTATTGAAAGTGGTACTCCTGATTCAATGTTAAAACAGTCCAAAGACTTGCCAGAGTAAAATCATAGTGATAGCTACAAGGTTGTTGTAGCAACCCACACAAGGAAAAACAAGAGACACAGCACAGTAACTGGTAGGGGCCAGTGATGGCTTAGTGTCTACAGGCAACGAAAGCGTCAGGATTTCTGATATCTTAAATATAGGGAACACAGAAAGTTCTCAACTGACTCCTACATGGGTGACATGAAGAACTGAGAAGGTTTTTTTTTTCTTTTATTCAGACCAGGAAGACCTTGGGAAGAGATCAGGGGGTTGGGAGGAGGGATACAACCAAGCTGGAATAAAACCAAGGATTCTCAACTTGACTTGAGCATCAGATGCACAAAGGGGTCTTGTAAAAATGCAAATTGTTGTGTGTGGTCTCACCCCAAGTTTCCAGTTCAGTAACCTGGGGCAGTGACTGAGAACTCGCATTTCTAGGGAGAGCCCAGATCATCTTGATGCTGCTAGCTGGGTACCACACTTGAGATGTCTTAAGCAGCAGAGGAGCGCAAGAACTTCCTGAAGGCTTCCTATCTAGGGCGAAACCTACCACACCGTGTTTTACTGTTCTTTTAGTGAGATGGAAATATAACAATTGTAATGTTACCGTTGAGTATGCAAAAGTCCCTGGCAAAGGCCATGATACTCTGGAACTGTGAGCCGAAATCCACCCTTTCTCCCTCACGTTCCTTGTGTCAGCGTATTTAGTCACGGCGGCGAGACAGGCAGCTAATACGCCTGCACCACTGGCACTGAATGAATAAAAATTTTATTTTAGAAGATGCTGGCATGACCCCTTTGGAACTGATGAAAGTGATTTCCAAAGGGGTGTCTGAGTTTAATACCTAGTAATACTTAGACCTGGATTTTACATGCAGGTCAGGCCACCTTCAGTGTGTGCCTCCGTGTGTGTGTGTGTGTGTGTGTGTGTGTGTGTGTGT
>JAQHUG010000057.1:4447250-4461145 GCA_028555095.1 Dicrostonyx torquatus | reverse complement strand
TTGAGGCCAGCCTGGTCTACATAGAAAATTCACCGGGGCAAGTAAGTACTTCTTCAAGAAACAGAGCCTGGGGACTGTCGGGATAGTGGATCCATGGTAAGATCCATGGACCTTACACTGCACGAAGCTGATAAAGAAATCTGGTCCAAGGCTCCCTGTGGGTCAGGAGAGCATACATAACGGCCAGAAAGAAAAGTTCCAGGACTCGGGGAAGACAAGCTGAAGCCTGTGGGCTGCCCTCAACCTTGATGGCATGAATAGATGATCTGCAAAGGAGCTTGGCCTTTGCTTGGCCGTATCTGCTCCTGGGCTGGAGCCAGCAGATGCTGGAAAAGGAGACGTCGTTATGGCCACAAAGGGAGTACATTTCAGAGGGTGCAATGCTCGAGCAGCACCCTCAGTAAACGTCAGAACATGGCTAGGACTGCTTCATGTACCTTCATCACCTTACAGCACGTGGCTAAACAGGCAACACGTAGTTAAGAGAATTCTGGGAGATGTTCCTCCCACCAACTTAGCACAGCCACTTCCTTAAAAACCCTACACCCATACATGTTTCTTTAACATTGTGCCTTCTAAATAAAAAAAAACAAAATTCCGGGGCATCAGTGGGGCTGCGGGAGGGGATAGTAGCTCAGCAGTTAAGAGCAAGCACTGTTACAATGCTTGCAGAGAACTCCACTTCCATTCCCAGCGCTCACACCGGGTGGCTCATAACTGCTTTGTTCTCCTGCGGACTCTGCAGATACCCACACTCTCACGCGCACAGAGGTACACACTCATATAAATTAAAATAAAGTAAATCTTTTTAAGAAGGCAAACACACACTTCTACCTAGCATAGTAGAGCCATCCTTCATAAAAATAAAAATATGCAAACTCTCTCCCCAAAAAATCAATAGTAAAGTGTTTCTTAGCCCACCCTTGGGTAGCTATTAGGTAGCCCTTTTGTCTTCTGATGGGATGCCCCTTTAAATATTCTAGAAGTTACTTAGATATAATTTTAATCAATATTAATACAATTTTGTTACATGGTAGAGGAGAGCCACGAATCAGTCAATAAATAATATTTGTCTCTAATGGGAGTAAATAATAAAAAACTATATTAATAAATATGGATGCTCCTAATTATATTCCAAGTGTTAAAAATTATGCTATAGTCCATATTGCAAATTTATTTGAGATATAATTATAATTATTTGTTTATAAATCTATTTTCCCACTGGATTGTGAGCTTCTCCTTTGTGACAGATACTATATATTGTCCACTGCTGTATCCATAGCAACCAGCCAATGTCTGTCAAGTGCTCAATAAATATCTGATGAGCCCTGGATTTCTATAGTTTTATCATTAGTTAGGTATAACATTACTATGATGTTTCTCAGGGAATAGAATACTCCTAACAGAGAGTTTTTAGATATTTGACAATCAGCATAAAACAGAAAACATGAGGGGTAAAGGTTAGGGCTATAGACATGGGGACAGAAACCTTGAGATGTTCATGGTCTATGATCTGGGATCCCTATGTATCAGCCTACAAAAAACATTTACTTCCAAGAGACAAAAGAGGGGAAGGAGAGAAGAGAGTAAGGGGAGAAATAGGATCCCAACAAGCACTGGGAATCAGTCCTAATATCCAGGCTGTCTCACTGAGTGACCTTGGAAATGTTACCTAACTTCTCTGAGTTTCAGATTCATCTACTTGAATGAGAAACAGAGCCAGAGGTTTCCTTGGCTCTTTTCCCACTACAATGCTGTACACAGTCGGTGTTCCTACTTCTCTGTCCTGCTGTTGTAACCACCTTCAGATTGGGCCACCAGAATCACTAACCCTTAATTGAGTTGGAATGAATTCCTTGGTTAGATTATCATCAGACTCTGTCAGTTCTGGAGCAAAAAAGAATGACTGGATTGAATCTATATCCATTCCAATGTGCCATATCCTGAAGCATTAATCTAATTAGTCTCAATCAATAAAAACCAGGAGTCAGATATCGTCAGGGTAAAATCCTAGAAGACCAAAGAACCACAGCAGCCACCAGTTGCTTCCATCCTTCCTCCCCCCTCCCTCTCTTTCTCGTTCTCTTTTTCTCTCCCTCATTCCACAGCCTAAAAGGGTCGAGATCCTGTCTCCAACCCACCTTATCACTTCCTGTCTCCACCTCCCAACTGTTGGAATTAAAAGCATGAGCCGCCACCACCCACTTTCTATGGTAACTTGTGGCTAGCTTCGCCCTCTGATCACCGAGCAAGGTTTATTTGTCAGAACTCAAGCAACTAGCACACAACAATATCCCACCATAGGATGACGTCACATGACATCCAGAAGCACTAAGGAAGAAGGGCCTGGCATGATTTGTGACACAGACACAAGATAAACAAAATATCTTAAATCTCCGAAGAGGAGGTGCAATCACACTAGCTCTGGCTCTAGACTTCCTGGAACCGGTGATGAGAAGGGCAGAAGTCAAGCAGTGATACACCAGTTGATGAATGACTACTGAAGACGCGTCTAGGAAGAGCCACAACACACAGGTCCTGTTGCATATGAAGTTCATGTCTGAAATTCTCAGAGATCGTATCCCTTATGCCTCCCAAGAACTCGATTAAGTCAGAACTGTAATCCCCTTTCAAGTACTGTGACTATAATTTTTACCAAGCGTTGCTAGAGAAGCCAACAATTTTTCAGTCCATTTAAAATCCTTCAGCATGAACAAACATTATAAGAGATTCTGTAGGTCATTTACTTCACCTGTGACCCTAGTCTCTTCATAGCAACAGTCTCCGAAGCCTAGGATTTTCTTCTGTTGATCATCAATCCACCTCCTAAAATAGCCGCAGTCCCGAAATGTTGTATACAAACGTGGAAGGTGTGGTTTCAACACACAGTAGTGTGGTTTTAGTTTTCAGGGTTTTCCTTAAGTAAAGAATTCAATTGTCACCTTGTGTGGTTTTTAAGAATAAATAGATTATTAAGCCTGAGTATGGGATGATAACTAACTCTTTATTTGAACTTAAATTTTGAAGGGCATTGGTGGTCCAGCTCACCTTTAATCCCAGTCGACTCTGAAACAGACTTCCAGTCTTTCTGCTCACTTGGCCTGACAATGAAGCAGAGATGTGGTGAGGCCGTATCTGTACGGTTTCCATAATTGTAACAAAATGCATGAGATGACTTGAAAGGCAGAAAGGTCAACTGTGGTTCACAGTTTTGGCGATTCCAGTCTGTGGCCTGTCACCCCTGATATTTTAGGCCTATGACAAAACAGTACATGATGACAAGGGAATGTACTTCAGAGTAAACCGCTCACTTCGTGGTGACCAGGAAACACGAAAATAGAGCTCAGTCTCCCACAACTATCTAAAACTGTGGCTTCCCAACAGGCCCACTTTCCAAAGGCACCGAGCTGAGAATCGAGTCCCCCAGCACATTTGGGGAAACTTTGAGAAAAGCCCCAGCTGCGCTCCTGTCTGTGCATGTCTGTGGCACACATGGCTGTGAGTACCACACTGACCTAAGAAAGCAATGTTTAGTTAAATGTTAGTCACAGTTTATTAGTGTATGTCTTTATATGAATGCTGGGTATCTGGAAGGGACTCTCCATCTCTCTAAAGTTAAAATAGTCTGCTAGCTATAAAGAACTTCAGAGGCATAATGTAAGCCTACATAAAAACTATGTTCAGTCCTTAAGCACTCTTTGCTTTCAAGTTTTTGGAAACACATCTGCTGTAAAACAGAGTGTAGAAAGCACTAAAAATGCATTTTGTGGGGATAGGACAAAACATTTCCTCAACAGATGGGGTGACAAGAAGACCTAAGCAGAATCAGAGAACGGTGTCAGAGAAACAAGAAAGAAGGGAAGGGGGAGCCTCCAAGTTGACTGGAGCAGACCCCATGCCTACAACAGACAAAGAAATCGTCAGCTAGCATTCTGGAATGGATGGGAATCAAATAAGGGCTTGAGTTTCTTCCAGGTCTCAAGTTCTCTGGTTTGTGGCGGTGTCATTCTAAAATGTTTGCTTAGTGAGTTTCTCCAGGCCTGGCACATTTTCCATGAAGAAGGGCTGCAAGGGATTGCTGTGTATTCCCAGGCTCCAGCTGAGAAAGGCAAAACTCCCTTTCTGGGCCCCACCTGAGTTGGAGCTCATGCTCCCTTTCTTCTGGACAAGTTGACAGATAAGGTGTGCACTGTTGTAATTAAGGGAGAGGTGTAGATTGTGTTCCCAGCACCCAGCTCTCAGCCCCCAGTCGCCAACCTGCTCAGCTGCTGGTTACTTGCTTATGCCCAAAATAACAACATGAGAATTATATTCATTTAAACTCTGCCTGGCCTATTATCTCTAGCCTCTTCTTGCCTAGCCCTCACCTCATAAACTAACCCATTATAAAAGTCTGTATGGCACCACGAGGTGGTGATCTTACCGAACTGTTCTAAGATACATCCATACATCCATCTGCCGTGGGAGCCTCATGGTGACTGGCTCTGACCCAGTCTTCTTCCCAGCGTCCTCTTTTCTTTTCCCCGCCTATCTAAGTCCTGCCCTATCAAATGGCAGCTTTTTTATTTAACCAATCAAAGCACAGAAATAAAGATGGACCCTCCTACAGTGCACAGATACTCACAAAAGGATCCAGGGACACACTTCAAAGCCTGCTGATGTCCTGGCCCTCTGAAACCAGCATAGAAATGCAAATCATCCCAGACTCACTCCAACTCTCTCCCAGTGAGAAAATGGCATAACATATTCCACGCTTCAAACCTTCAGTGTTGCAAACTTCTGCCTCACAAAAACCGCTCACGAATGTGTCCTTCAATGGGGCGCGCTCACCATGAATCTTTCTTGAAGGCAGTGCACATTTTAATGAATGCTAACATGTTTGCAAACATAATGAAAATAGTATTTCCCACAGAGCCCTGTGAGGTTATTTGAATAAGATATGTGCCTTTGGACATGAGTCTCTGCCGATGATCACGGTCAGATCTGTGCTTTATTTGAGGGATTAGGAGCGGCAGTGCCGTGTGGACATGCGCTTTACGAGAGCTGGCTGTGGAAAGCCCTCACCCGCTGACATCTGTCCAGATTGCTACTGGTTCTAAATCTCGACATCTGAATTTTTAGAAGCCGAAACTTTGGCAGAGCAAAAGAGCCGTGTCTCTAAATGGGAAAGTCTCATGAGGTGATGAAATTCAATGCTGGAATTTCAAATATTTTATCATTGTGGACCAGAAATTGACACATAAAAAAAAAAAAAGACTACAATGAAAATGGCTGAATCACAGGACTCCAACACACTGAAAAAAAAAATGGTGGCATTTCAATTATAATGGAGCCTCTAACCCTCGGGGAGGATTAAGGCTTGTCTCCGAGGCATTCCTCTTGATTGGAAGAGACCCTCTCCACTCCCAAAAGAAGGTGCTGGATTCCAGGTTTCTCTGATGCTGCACAAAGCCATATGTTTGCTGAATGCATAGAGAAATAAGGGAACATGTTCCTTATAAAAACTGCTTCTAATAAGAGTCCCTATTTCTCTCCAAATCCCATCCATTTTAGACACTGTTTATTAACTGCAGTATGCCATTGGTGGCCCAGATCTCCTTTACACAATTGTCTAACTTCCTTTCTAACATGGCCTTGACCTACACATACCTACAAGTAATGAGAGTAGAGAGCTGGTTTGGCACCCTGTAACTTCCAAAAAGCAGGTCAATTCAGAAATCCCAATAGCTTAACACTATAGAATCTCGTTGCAGAGGTAGGGGCCGCTTGTTGGTTCCTGGCCGCTTAGCCTCGAAATAATGACACAGATGATGTATTCATTATATCAGTGCTTGGCCCATTAGCTCTAGCTTCTTATTGGTTGACTCTTGTGTATTAATTTAACCCATTTCTATTCATCTGTGTATCACCACGTGGCTGTGGCTTACTGGCAAAAGTTCTGTCTGGCCTTGGGCGGACTACTTGGCTTCTCCTTGACTCTGCCCTTCTTTCTCCCAGTTTTCAGTTTAGTTTTCCCTGCCTAGCTCTGTTCCCCCATAGTTCTGCTTCAGGCCCAAAGCAGTTCCTTTATTAACCAATGACATTCACAGCATACAGAGGGGAAACCCACATCAGAATCTTATCCACCAAATGAAGTCCAATGGGCTAGAGTGTTGCCCCAGACGGCTGCTTGGCTCCACTCAGTCCGGGATTCCAAGATAACACAATTAGCTTCCATTCATAGTTTCCAGAGGCGCTCTGAGCGTCAGCATTTAGGCAAGGTACAGGTCACAGAAGAGGTACTGTGTGACAGGACCACCAGGGAATACATTTCTCTTGCCCACATCTCACTGGCCAATACTTAGTAAAGTTAACACTGGAAATTATTGTCCAAGCTATGTGCTGGAAGGTTTAAGGGATCTCAACCTGGACCTTGCAGTACCTGTAGAATGTGGTACGAAGTGTTTAGGGTATGACAGATTTGCTCAATAATGTAATCGAACTAAAACAAGTAACATTAACAAACCTTATGAGAAATATTAAATTCTAAATATTTACACCTCATCAGAATATAGTAATAACCCAAAATTTAATGCACAGATTCAGAGCCAAGAGGATGTCCCTCTAGCTATTCACTGTAACCAGACAATACCACTTCTGGAAAGTGGATGGTCTAACAAACTAGCTCTTAGGCTGGTAAGATGGTTCAGCAGATAAGAGTGCATACTCTTCTCCCAGAACCTGTGCTGGGCAGATCATAACTGCCTGTAACCCCATCCCCAAGGGGATCTGTTATCTCTAGTTCCTGAGGGTAGCTGCACTAATGTGTGCCTACCTACACACTCTCATACACACATAATTAAACAAAAAAATTATAAAAACATTTTTTAAATATTGCAAAAGTCATCAAAGAGAAATAATAAGATAAATCACTTTTCAAACTTGAATTAATTTGTTCTATGTGACAAGTGTTTTGCTCGCATGTATATATCTATACTGTGCATGGTTGGTGATTGTGGAGGTTAGAAAACAGCACTGGATCCAAAGTTAACAGACGGCTCTGAGCCACTGTGTATGGAAGCGTTGGGAACGGAACCCGGGTTCTCTGTCAGAGCAGCACGTGCTCCAAACTGCTGACCCAGTCCTCCATCCCACCCTCAATCAAATAAAGAAACACCCACTGGAGGTTCAAATCTAGAGAGCTGTAGCTTTGCCACTTACAGGTCAAGGGAACTTTGCTCCAGTTGAACAAGCCTACTGCTTTATCCCGAGGGGAAAAATAAGCCCAACTTCTCTGCATCATCTGTCAGAGGCTCCTATGTCTCCTAGAAAAGGACCTGGAACCAGGAGACAGACTCCAGGCCCACAAGATGTTCACTGGGTACCAGAAGGTCACCAGCCCATCACCTTCTGAAAGGACAGGCAGCCTGAGATCAAACCCTGGAGTCAGGGTGCATGCGTGAATGAGACTTTTGCCAATAGTGACCATGTGGCAAGCCACTTGGTCTGACTTTTTCTGTGACTCAGTTTCCCTGTTTGGAAATTTGAGATAATGGTCCTCTTCTCATACTGCTGCTAGATGTAACGAAAGAATTCACATAAGTAAAAGCCAGTAGACACAGAAAGAGAGGGCAGTAGTGCACTGGGTAATTGTTAGCTAGGATGAGGGCATGCACTAGGCTCACAGAAACCAAAGGCAAATCATGGTCAGAGTTGGCCCAGCCGAAGGTCTAGTACTCACCAATATCTTTGGCAAGCTTCCCATCCTGTTAGGATTATCATTGCTACTGACCTTGAACACTCCCCTTTATTCATTGATATCCAAGATTGTAAAAGCTAAGTTTCATAGAGAACTTACTTTTATCCACAGAATTCCCATCCATTTATCCACTGATACGAAGGAAAGTTAAAATATTTTCTGGAAGAACCTTGCTAGGTACTAAGGCATTAATTTGGAGAAAGAGACCTTGAGTTAGAACCTATGCAGTCGATAAACTATAGTAGTACCTTTCCAACAGCAAATAAGTTTCATCCCAATAGATCCCATTTTCAAAACCCTATATTCCTTGAAATGTTATTAACTCAAAAACCAAACAGAGTGAGTAGAATTAGCACCGAAGAGGCTATTCCAAAATAACGCCAGTGTTCTCCTTCTTTACTCTTTTGACTCTCCGATGTAGAATTAGGCACTTGGTTGCTAGGCACACCTATCTGTTGGATATTCACACTGATGGTGGGGGTAGCGAAGCAGAAAATATACAACATCAGATAATCTGAAGTCATTTATATTTGGCTCAGGGATGCTTTGCATAATAATTTTGCAGCTGATTGATCCCCCTGGGTTTGTTTGTGCTGATACTAAAGCAATTTTCATTTTGAGAAAAATACTAACAGAAAATAATGGAGCACTATGGCTAAATGTATATACATAAGCAGTTTGCTCATTCTTTCCTCCCGCAGATCCTTAGTGACAGCTTACCTGTAAACGGGCACTGTGATGGCAACTAAGAATGGGAAAGAGAAATGAGCTGTTTGCAGTGCTTGTCCCAGAGGGACTCATAAAGATACGTAATTAAGACTTAGCTAGATGTCATTTTATTCTTCAGAATAGTATCTCTCCATTCCTTTTGCCATATACCCAAAATAATGGAAAAATTTACCGCTTAATATATTCATTCCTAGGTAGAATTCATAAGACACATGGAGTCCCACTCAAGTCAAGGATTGCTTTAAATGAATATATATAAATGTATGTATATATATGTATATGTGTGTATACTCATAAATGCATATATATTATGTATGTATTATATATTTATAATTTAAAAGGTTTTAAAAACTTAGACTTTTCTCAACAGTGAGACGTGGCTGCTTCTGACAGCACCAATTACTTTAGAAAGGTTGATGGGCATTGAGAAAATTTGTTATGGAATTTGCCTTCAGTATGACAAGGGTAGCCATTTGGGCAAGAAATCACTTTTGCCGGGACTTCTTGATAGTATTCTGTGTTAACTGAATATGCAGAACCCACAGAAAAATGACTGCTGAACCTGCCAAAAGACAGTCCTTCAGGGTTCCTGCTTCATGAAAGAGTCTGCAGACATTCTGCAGGACACAGAAGAAAGTGACTGACAAACTGCCAATATAGGCAAAACGGCCTTTCAAATTTCCTGCTTCATGGAAAAGTCTGCCAGATACTGTGGGCCTGTGGGCTGAATATGGATGCCCCAAAGTTTCAGAAGAACTTTGGGTGACTAACCAGGCAACAAAATGTCTCTGTCAATTCTAGAGTTTTGGAAGTTGCTTACAATAGACTTCCTGTTTACTTAGATAATATTATATCATTCTGGGGTCTTTGATGGAGTTGAAGGCTAAATATTTATAGTTATAGTTTTCCCTAGCTATGATAGAGGATAAATTAGATATAAAACTTTAGACTCACAAAGATAGGATTGATGATACAGTGCTTTCCTTAATTTGCCAAATGTAAATGGACTAAATATTGTAAGTATAATTCTTGCTTGATAGCTGTTTGTATATGTAATTTTATTATGTTAAAATTAAAACCTTCTTTTTTATTTAGGCAGAAAAGGGAAGATGACATGATGTTCCCCTCTGTATGCTGTGAATATGTTTTATTACCATGGGTTAATAAAGAATCTGCCGTGGTCTATGGCAAGGCAGAATATAGCCAGGCAGGAAGAGATAGAGACAGAGAATAGGCAGAGTCAAAGAGACACCATGTAGCTGCTGAAGGAGAAGGACATGCTGGAACCTTAGGAACCCTACCAGTAGGTCACAGCTTCATGGTGATATACAGATTAATAGAAATGGGTTAATTTAATATGTATGAGCTAGCTAGGAGTACACTAGAGTCATTGGCCAAACAGTGTTGTAATTAATATAGTTTCTAATTCAGGTCTGGGTGGCTGGAAAAGCAAGTGCAGACTCTGCCTACATTTATATATGTATGTGTGTGTGTAGTGTGTGTGTGTGTGTGTGTGTGTATTCATTTAGACTTGACCAAATAGGAAACTACAAATAATAACATTCTTCTCTTTCTCTTATGAGTGAGTGGTTCACCTCAATAAACAAAGTCTGTGGGGCTGGAGAGATGGCTCAGAGTTTAAGAGCACTGGCTACTCTTTCAGAAGTCCTGAGTTCAATTCCCAGCAACCACATGGTGGCTCACAACCATCTATGAGATCTGGTGCCCTCTTCTGGCGGGCAGGCATACATGCAGAAGAACATTGTATACATAATAAATAAGTAAATAAATAAACAATAAGACAGGGTTTCTCTGTGTAAAAAAAAAAAAAGTTTGTGATGGGATGTGTCTGGGATTTTAACACAGGCAGTGTGAACCTTGGACTGCATTTTTAACCAACACAGTCTACGTCCCTCTTTAATCAATATATAAAATTAAAAGAAATCTAAAAAGAATATCAGTAACTTTGAGAAGAAAAAATAGATTTCTATGTCAAACATACAAAATTACAAAATTAGATTTCATTCATTAGAAAATACCAAACATAACATATTTCAAAGGATACCCTGAGTGGACTTTAAAGAAAAGCAATAAGTTACAGAAAAAAGGACATTTACAAAATACATAACTAAGAAGTAATTAGTAAAACTTAACATGACAGTGAATCAATGATTCAAAGAAAGTCAAATGATTGCAACTTTGCAATAATGACCAGTTTCACTAGTGAATGAAAATACTCAACACACATAGTCTGGATGTGGGGTGAAATGTGCTTTCCTGGGTGAATATTAGATACAGAAATGGGTAGAACTGCTTTGAAGACCAATTTAGCAAGATCTGCAAAACAGTATGTATTCTCTGATACCCATCTCTAGTATTCTTGAAAGGGATTCTACTATGGTGGCCTGTGTATTTCAAGACTTGTATGATGGAAATATGCCCCTAAGGCAACAGAGTTCTGAGGCACTGCCTACCCAAATGTCACTTGACCGTGACAGAAGAATGAAGGGATCAGCTGCTACTGCAAAAATGGGTCAGCTGTCTGCTGAACAGGTTCTCCATAAAGTCATAATTTCTTTCTCTCTTACCCATGCAATGCCCTTTGCCATGTTATGGCATAGAAAAGAGACCTTCCAAATACATTTCTTGATCTTGGACTTCTCAGTTTCCAGAATGACGTGGCAAATTCCAGCCATTGTACGCGATCTGGTCTGTGGCATTCTGTTATTGTCACATGAAACAAAGACAAATCCACACTGAGAAGACTCTTTACACACTTACCCAGGGACATGGTTGCAAATTCTTAGATACGTATCCAATAAATTTTATTCATAAACATTGTTATTACAATATTAATTATAATTATGAGAAATTAAAAAGAAATTAACTATCAATCACCAAAAGAAGGAATAAATAAAAAAGATGCAGTCTTAACAAGGGATACTAAAACAAGAGTGAAATAAATGACCTTGTGATGTATTTCAACACACACACACACATATCATATATATCAAAATACTTAAATGGGGAAACTCAAACACTTTTAAATGTTGATGTTACATTTGTACATTTAGAAAGAGAAAAACATCCCACATGGATATAAATATATGTGTAGAGAAATACCTTTGGCAGACACATACCAAATTTATGAGAATAACTGAAATGAGGTAGTAGCCTGGAGGAAAAAAAAATAGAAAATTAGAGGAGAGAGAGAAAATTTAAACTTTAAAATATGCATATATGTATACATGTATATGTATATGTGCACACACACACACACACATATATATATATATATATATATATATATCCTCACAAGAAAATGCCAATCCATTTCAATCTGTTCAGAGGGACACAGATCTGATGTTTTGAATATTAACTTGTACTTTCCGATAACAAAGAACTAAGACGAGATATGGGAACTAGCCTGTGGGTGGATGGCTTCTATGAACTTGACCGTGGCTAACCGTTGTCTGCCAGACGGCTCACGTGCTTGCTCCTTCGACTATGGTTGCAGGAACCACCCATCTGGTGTTCCAGACCGGGTTCTTAGAAAGCAGGATTCGGCCTTGAAACTAGTTTGTAAGGTGTGCGTGCGCACATTTGCACACATGTGCGCCTTTTACACTCACACACATGTGCACTCACCTCACATTTGCACATAACACACGTGGCAGAATATAGAGGAGTGTGTCTGGGAAGAATACAAAGCCCTTTTTCTCCTGGCTCTGGACAGAGAGTTCTAGGGTTATATTCGTTGGCTCATAGTTTAAAGTTAGATGTCGTGTGAAAAAATTGCTGCTAAGAGCATTTTAAACCTCTGAAGTAGATTATGGGACAGGGTACCGCAGGACTGCTTCACCACATGTTCCTTTGTTTCTATCAAAACAGGCTTTACAAGCCACGTGGCTGAACATACAACTTATTGGAACCGTTCACTCAACCCACAGCTACCGAGAGTACACTGTTCACAAGGTGCCGATGGGACCAGAAGCTGCGAAAAATCCCAACAATGCAACATGTGAAACCCAGCTGCGTCTAAGTGAAAATACCATCACATCCTATGGCCCTTTTAGCAAGTGGCTCCTGCAGGAAATGTTGGTATCCTGTTGTGTCTTTTGCTGCTGTGTGCATTAACTTGGCCTCTCGTTCAGCCCCACCCTGTCTCTGCTTTGTAACCAATTGTGTCCTTGACATGAAAAATGTACCTCAGAAACCCTTATGGCTAATTGCACCAAAGGGAAGAGAGTCCAAACCTCAAACAAGGGATGATTAACTACACAGGCTTTAACAGAAACCGTCATACCCTCAGAAGGACTCTTCTTTATAATAAAGAATGTTTCTAGTAATTTATTTCCTGCCGAAGTTTGTGTTCCCTGCCCAGGACTGACTCCTGTTTTGTTCACGTCAGGGTTGTGCCCTAGCTGAGTCTGGCCCTGATCATGAGCACAGCAGGCAGCCACCTACATCATATGATTAATGCAGATTCAGGACATTGAAGGGATAGATTTGAAGCCCCATAGGAGAGGAAACCCTGTTTGCACAATGATGCTTCCCAAAGCCTGTTCCATTGCATCCTGGTGTGTTTTCCACAGAACACTGGAACACAGGGTGAGGTTCATTGGTCACGTACCAAGGAGAACAGTTGGGTGGAACGAACATGATGTGTTTAATTATCAACAGAGATTGAAATTTCTCTGCTAGAGTCCACATCCCTCAGGCTGGGAATCCAGGAGTCAGACAGTATGAAAGATGGGAATAGCAAAGAAAAAACAAGATGTTCAAGCATCAGCTCTGCTGCTCACTATGTTCAAGGACAAGCGGTAGCTACAGGCCACGCGCTTGCTGATGACGTCATGCCATCCTTTCTCCAGCCCAGTGAAGTGCCCGTTACAGTTGTGGAAACTTCACTGCCAAGATGAAGCCACTCAGGCAAAAACACACCACAGGGGAAAGTGTTGGGGAAAAAAAAATCAACTAGAACACCTTGTATCTTCTGACATTTAGCTTGAAATTAATTTAACTACTCTGTAGGAGGGTCCTTCTTTATTTCTGTTGCTTTCATTGGTTAAATAAAGACTCTATCTGGCCTGTAAGATAGCTCAGCCCTTAGGTGGGCAGAGTAGACAGAATGGAAGTTCTGGGAGAGAAGGAAGTGAGAGAGCCTCCATGAAGCCACCAGGGTCAGACATGCTGAATGATTCCTGGTAAGTAAACACCTAGTGGTGACATACAAACTTTTATAATGGGTTAGTTTTAGATGTGACAGTTAGTCAAGAAAAGGCTAATGATAATGGGCCAGGCAGAATTTAAATGAATATAATTGCTGTGTGGTTATTTTGGGCATAAGCAAGCAGCCGCGGCCAGGAGTCAGGCGCTGGGAACAAATGGCCCCACTTCTCAGTGGCGGGACACAGCCGCCCCCCCC
>JAQHUG010000057.1:4434597-4446169 GCA_028555095.1 Dicrostonyx torquatus | reverse complement strand
ACGTCCATCGTGCTCTTGAAGTAGATTGGTGCTACCAGGAGCAGATGTGTCTCATGTCATGAAAAGCCCTAAGTTTTTAAAACATTTTAAATGCCATATTCTGAAGGTCTCTGGAAGATTTGGAGAATCCCTATCTAACTGAAATATACCTCTATATATCTAGAAACCCTAACTAACATGACTACAAGCTTGACTATTATAGATGATTATCTATTAACCTATATTTCTTAATTATACATTACATTTTTAAATGAGATGTACAAACACAATACCTTCCTCAAGATCAGAAATACATATACACAGTATAACAAAATTGACCTTAAACTTGTATCAATAAACCAAGATCCATGCCAATGCAAGTCTCTATAGCAGGCATTTACAAAGTGTTCGTTATTTATTTATTACTCTTGATCATTCAAATCCATGCTAATGGGAACATAGAGGACTGAGATGGGTGAACTGGAAAAGATGGAATTTGAGAAGAACCACGGTGGAGAAATCAACCCTAAGCATTCCCTCACTGCGTAAATCTAGATGAAACCAAATCTTCCGAGGGCAGAATGTAGAAATGGAGCTTGAGACGAGCCGCTTCAAGATGTCACGTGACAAAAGGAAAACGGTATCAGGTAGGCATAGGGTGCTTCCTATTTGCTCGATTGTGCTGTTTCATAGACATTATCTAAATTTAATAGGGTAACCGTTCAAGCCACCATCTCCTTTAATAAGTGAACCTCAACAGGCAGGTTCACTGAGTAATTTGGCTATGAAGGGACTAGAAAAATAATCTTTATGCTTCTTTTCACACTTAATTTTGGAGGACAGTGACACTTTACTCTCTTTGGTGCTAGGCATCGGCCCTATAAGGGGAGCAGGCCAGTTGTAAAGAGCCAAGACACTGTTTTCACAGAAGACTGTGATAGCGACGCGGAGAAACTTGGGAGCAGGGCAGCTAGTCCCTAAAGAAAGACAGGTTAGGAGAGCTGACACACCCTTGTTGCACACTCAGGGGAACAATGCCACCTACCTGTTTTCTCAATACAGCATGTGTTAGGATGAAAAAGGAGAGAGGCGTACACTGCTTAGCAAGAGCTGCCTGCATATGCATTTTTAATAATTGGAATATTCAAGATTTCTTTTCTCAGGTCTATGACAAAATACCCTGCAAAGGCAACTTAAGGGGCAGCGTGCTTTGGCTCACTGTCCGAGGATGCAGGCTCTCCCAGTGGGGCAGCGAGGATGCAGGCTCTCCCAGTGGGGCAGCAAGGATGCAGGCTCTCCCAGTGGGGCAGCAAGGATGCAGGCTCTCCCAGTGGAACAGGCATTGCAGCAGGAGTTTGAGGCATCTTCTCGGATGTAGTCGACGGTTGGGAAGCGGAGAGAGCTAATGGCTGGTGCCCAACTCAGAATCTCCTTTTTATTCCATACAAGACTCCAACCATAGAATGGCACTGCTCCCATTCCGGGTGGGTCTTCCCATCACAATTAATCCTCCCTAAAAGCAACCTCATAGACACGCTCAGAGGCTTATTTCCTAGGCCTGTCAAGTTGACATCAAGATTAACCATCACAACAACTTCTTATTTTGGAATACTTTCTAGTGTCTAGGAAAGACTCTCAATGGCTTAAAGAGCTGCAGAGAGAGAGAGACAGACAGACAGACAGACTGTCTTTATGTGCACATACAAATGTATGAACAGTTACTGCCTTGGAGGATTGAGATATGGCTGATCCAGTACGGAAGAAACCTGAAAGAACACATTTTGAGATGCAAGGTCTGAGCGTTGATTGACACCCTTTGTCCGATAGGAAAATCTGGCAGGTGCATAGGCTGGCATCCTCTGATCTGTGCACATCCACACTTGTCTTCTTAGGCACTTGGTAATAAGCTGCTTTAAAGATCCCTGAGTAGGCACAGAGATCATATCTGGAGTAGGTAGCTCTCAGTCCTCTTAGAATGGCTTTTTTCCCTGCTCTTTTCGTTCTCTTAAGAAAATGTCAGTTTAATCATCCCCTAATGCTTTGATAATGGGCTTCTCTGCACCGCTGTGGAACACTCACTCGTGTGTTTTAAAAGCACAAATGTAGATGTAAAAGTGCCAGTTAAGTGAGGCTACTCTTGGCTCACAAAACCTCCAAAGAGTGGTCTGAGGTTTTCCGAACCCAAGTGACATTGCTTCAGAGCAAAGAGCAAAGGTCAGGACATCTGGCAGGTCTTCGTCTAAGAAAATAGCTGATCCCTGGACTGATGGACATAATAATTTTAGAAAAGAAGGACTTCCTCTATCTGAGTTTGTTCATCATTAGGCGGGTTAGCCTGCAGGCAAGAGGGCCTTGAGCAGTGGAGGATGAGGAGGTGAAAGATGCTGGGACCAGGAAGAAGGGACGCCATGGCCGACTCTGATGTCCCATGCCTCGGTGATGGTAACAAAGGTTTAGAAAACTCAATTAAAGTGTGAAGGGGTGGGCAATGCTCTAAAACACTTAGCCCAGCAAATGAGGAGTAAATATAAGATACCAGCTATCAAGAGTTATTTCAGTGGAGTGCTGCCTCTGTTTCCACCAGTCTCCTTGCAAATTGACTCCATTGGGAGCTAGAATGTCTCATCTTGGAGAGAGAAGCCTGGGGCATGAGAGGGGACAACAGGAAAGGTATGTGCCCAAGGCAAGGTGATTACAAAGGGCCCAGCAGCAGAATCCCAGAACAGCAGCAAAAACTCAGGGCAGTCAATAGCCAGTCCCTGATCAGAAGGGAGGGGGCCTCTCGTGACGCCCAAACAAAGGATCAATTTTTCAATCAAACAAATTGAAGGTCAAGGTAGTTCCAAAGTGCTCGTCTGCCTTCAGTTCCAAACCTGACTTGTCACTTGCAGTGGGAGATCCCTAACTGGGGTCAATGCAAGCTCTGAACGCTCAGATTTCATCCCTAAACTTCTGACTCAGCAACAGCAGCAGGTGAATTTATTCTCTTCCAACTACTCGTGAAGCAAATGGATGGAACTAGAAAAAAACACTCATCCTGAGTGAAGTGACCCAGACCCAGAAAGACAAACATGGTATGCACTTGTTTCTAAGTGGACATTCGTTGTAAAGTAAAAAACAACTCTGCTATGATCCACAGCCCCAAGAGACTAGGTAACAAAGAAGATTCAAAAGGGGACACCTGGATCTCCCTGGGAGGGGAAAGAAAAGAGATTCCGTGGGTAGACTGCAGGCAGGTGGGGATGGGAATGTGAACCATCAGGTTGGGAGTGAGTGGAGAGAGAGAATACTGAAAGAGACAACTGAAAAGGGGGGCACATTTCAGAGTCAGGTAGGAACCCAGTACATAGGAATCTCTCCCAGGAGGACCCCAGCTAAGACTGCTAGCAATAGCAGATGTGTAGCCTGAACTGGTCACCTCCTGTGACCGACAAGACTCCAAGTGAAGGGAGTAGGAAGCCAACCCAGCCACATAACCTTTGACTTAAAGTCTACCCTGTGTATAGGACATGCTGGGATAAAGGTGGCCTAGAGATTGAGGGAGTGGCCAACGGATGACTGGTCTAACCTAAGACTCATGCCAGGAGAGCAAGACCACCCTTGACACTGCTTGGAGCACCAGAAGCCAAAGGAAACCACAACAAAACTCACAGAAACAACTAACCTGGGCTCATAAGGACTCACAAAGACTGAACCGACAACTGGGAGCCTTCATGGGACCAACCTAGGCACTATGATATATATTACAGTTGTGTAGCTTGGGTCCTCTTGTGGGACTACTAACAGTGGGAGTAGAGGCTGTCCCTGACTCCTTTTCTGTACTTGGGAATCCTACTTCTCATCCTGGGTCTCCTTGCCCAGCCTTAATACATGGAGAGGAGCTTAGTGTTATTACAACTTGATATGCCATGTTTTGTTGAAACTCATGGAGACCTGCCCTTTCCTAAACAGAAATGGAAGAGGAGTGGAGTTGGGGGAAGAGACTGGGAATAGAGGAGGAGGAAGGGGAAACTGTGGCCGGGATGTATCTATAGATAAATAGATGATAGATAGATAGATAGATAGATAGATAGATAGATAGATAGATAGATAGATAGATAGATGAAAAGAGAGAGTGAGAAAGAGATAGAGAAAGATTGTTACCAGTGTTTCCAGGAGTGTGGAGAATAGAACATAAACCGATCATGACACATGAGCAGAAGTTAGGGAAAGGCCTGGTCACTATATGCACTTCTTGTGAGTTCCATTATTGCCTCAGAACTCTTGACTGTGACAGGTGGTATCTTGGAGATGTATGAACATAGACTGTTCTATAAAGGAACTGGAACGGCTATGCCTTGACATCTGAGGTACTTTCTGGATCACTAAGAAGCACTCATGTCAGTCACTTTCTCACAACCAGCAATCCAGGTGGCCTTGTCTTCTGAACCACAGAAATGTGGAAGTGGGCTTGTGGTGTAGGAGGTTCATCTGTTCATGTGTTGCTTTCATTGGTTAATATAAAGAAACTGCCTTGGTTTTTGATAGAGCAGAACTTAGGTAGGTGGGGAAAACAGAACTGAATGCTGGGAGGAAGAGAGCAGAGCCAGAGAAGCCATGGATCCTTCGCCTGAGATGGATGCCGGTTAGAATCTCTGGTAAGCCACTGCCACGTGGTGATACACAGATTAACGGAGATGGGTAAAACTAATATGTAAGAGTTAGCCAATAAGAAGATAGAGCTAATGGCCAAGCAGTGTTTTAACTAGTACAGTTTCTGTGTGGTTATTTCAGGCAAACAAGCAGCCTCTCCCTTACAACAGGCTCGACTTTCAGAAGAGGAAATGGAAGCATTCACCTTCAAACTGCCCTTTAACCTCTGAGTGAATACTAGATGCATGCAGATTTCATCAAAGATCTCTACACACACAGCCCAAGATGTCCTGCTGATAAAGGACTATGTGACCACAGACAAGGTTTTCTACTCTAAACATTTAAATAACCAAGGCAATGCTAATATTCCTCTCATTATCTTGCCCCCATCTGGAAGGTGAAGACAGTTTATATTACACGTTAAATATAACAAATAACTCTTCCCTAGAAAAAGGCTGGTTTTGACTGGAGAGACGGCTCAGAGGTTAAGAGCAGTGCCTGCTCTTCCAAAGGTCCTAAGTTCAATTCCCGGCAACCACATGGTGGTTCACAACCATCTGCAATGGGGTCTGGTGCCCTCTTCTGGCCTGCAGACATACACACACACAATATTTTATATATATTTTTTATATATATATTTTTTTTTAAAAAAAGGCTGGTTTTCTTTACTTTTTTATTGTAAAAGTATCTCAAAACAAGCAAACAAAGTATCCCTTCGAGAGTATCTAGACTTGCTTTGGAATGTAGGAACTGGTAACAATAATGGGTGGTCCTTCCCGTTCCTCCTCCTTTCCAAGCAAAATGGGTTTTTGTTTGTCATCTCTGATCCTCTCTCTACCGTCTTTGTTCTGTTGCACACCTCAGGACCCTGGCATCTGTAGACAACACCAGCAGGCTGTCTTTCCTCTTTACCTTCCAGACGGGTCTTCCAGTGAGAGACCTTCGTGGAAGATCAGGGTGGTACCTGGTCTGTCTTTCACCATGAGGAACGGTGGGTAGCCAGTGGCTACTATATGTTACTGTGTTACTGGGAAGACCCCTACTCTCAAGACTCCCAGGTCTTTCTTGGTTCTATTCACAACTCTTTAAAGGTTCTCCAGAGGACTAGAACCAAGAGCATGCTTGCATATTATAGAAGGAGATTTATCAGATTAGATTATTCGATAGGGACAAGGAGTACTAACAATGGCTAATTGCAAGCTGAATGGGAGAGAAGCCAATAGCTGCTCTGTCCAGGGAGTTGGGTGTCTGGAGCTCCTTGGAGGGTCACCTCTTTTAAGTCCATGTTGCTGAAGTGACCAGAGGTCAGTGTCAGTGCAGATGGCAGCATCAAAGGCACACCCTGCAAAGTGTAGAGATAGGCAGACATGCAAAGCGCTTTTTCATGGGACCTCTCTGTGTCTGGGTCACCCATTGAAAAACGCAGCATGTTTTGAAGGCAGGTGTTCTCTTCTTCAGCTACTCTTCTCTGGAGACTGCAGCCCCAGGCAGAGATGTGTTTCCTAGGTGATTTTAAAGCCTCCAGGTTGACATCAGGACTAACCATCACGCTCTCGTTCTTTCCTCCCCAGAAAGGGATGACCTTCCTTCTGCCAACCCCCTGGCATTCCCTCATCCTTTGGCTCCTCTTCATCCCCACTCACACTTTTCTAAATGGTCTTTTTATTGCATAATTCCCAACCATCTTTGGAATACACCATTTGCTTCCTGCCGGGACTCTGAAGAACACAGACTTTGTCTATTAATTTCCTTTTATCAGTCAATTTGAGGAAAACTGATGAGCCACCATCACAGAGAGGAGAGGCTACTCTTTCCTGGTCTCCTGGAAGGTTTATGAGGAAATCAACTACAATCGAGGGCTAAAATGGAACCTGGGGATTATCTGAGGGTTTCAATTATCCTTGTTCCCCTCATTCTATCTTGCAGAGAGTTGGAGAATTGGCTGTGTCAAGACGAAGTTGACACACACCACAGAAGCTATACAGCAGTCAATCTCCTCGTTAGGAGTTTTTCCTATTTTCCACTGATCTTCCTCTTCTTGCAATGCTTTTGATGTGCATTTAATTCTAAGTTCTGACAGAGAAAGGGTCTCACATCGGCTGTTCCCAATGCAATCTTCACATGACTGTCAAAAAAATGCACCTATTTGTCCCCAGGCTTAAATTGCCAGCTCTAAAAAGGGCCAAAGGCTCTCCGTGGGAGCATCTCCAACAGCCAAGCATACATTTAAGATCTTCATTTTATCTCAAAATTTCCTTCAATCTAATGTTAATTTGGCTATATTATATTTCTAGAAGCCTCATCCATACTTAGGACATTCTAAAAAAAGAGTAATAACTCAATTCATATTTCCTAAAACCATAAGTCTACCTGCTGTGTATAGAAATGCAACTAGAACAGATTTTGACACATAAAATGTAATGAGCCATTTCCATAAATTAAAATCACTTTTCTTTGGATAATTTCTGCATAGAATTCTTAGAAGTGTTCTGTATTTCCACCCTCACTAATTTGTGGCTGAAAGGGGAAGACGAAAAACTGCTTTTCAACAAGCATTTTAAAAAAGTAAATTTTTCCTCATTTCAAGTAAAGAAGGCTTCTCTCTACATACAGCATAGTTTTGCTTTGGTTTATTATTTTTTGGGTAAATATATATATATATAGCATTAGTATATTAATATACACAAATCAATATGCTAATATATCAAAACTTTATACATAATGTTTGCCATATATTGTCGTATAAGTAATAAAAGTCTCTAACTTCAGAGGCTGGGGAGACTGTTCTATGAATAAGTGCTCTTGCTGTACATTGAGAGGACCTGGGATCAAATCCTAGTCAGCCACTTAAAAGATGTGGCGTGGGTGCTCATTCCTGAAACACCAGCATCAGAGGGTAGAGACAGTGACTCTCAGGAACTCTATGGCCAACAAACCACTATCCAAAACAACAAACTTGAGTTTCAGTGAGAGACTCAATCCAAAAATGCATGTTGAAGTGCCATGAAGGAAGATACCCAGTATCCTCCTCTGACCTCCATGTGTGCATGTGTACATGAACACACACAGACATGTACCATATGCACTACAGTACACACACACACACGCACACACGCACACACACAAAGCCTTGATTTTGTTTTATGAATTCTTTATGAATTGGGATCTCCTTGAAATTCAGTGTCTCTTTACTATTACAGATGGTGGCAGCACCACTAATTAACTTTCACGTCTATGAAATGGGTGACTACTTTTCATGTTTCACGGAGAGCTGGTAATTTGGAAAGTTATGTTTTGATATTGCACTAGGAGATCTTCAGTTCTGATTGCCATGCTTGTATGCGATTCATAATTCATTTTCCTCTTCCCCACCTCTTAAACTGCTGAGTTTGGGACTACGGCAATTACGACATTTACCTGGGCCTGGAATGTGCTAGATCTGCACAGGGGCAGCTTTCTCAAGTGTGAGCTTTGAAGTCACCAAACACGGCTCACTCCTCCACATGCAGCTCGTGCTGGCACTTTGTAGTTCCTCTGCCAGGCCATGATGAGGAGAAGGATGCTCGTCAGGCTAACAGGTGTGTGTAAAATGTTCGAATGCACTCTAAGCCAATGATTGCAGCTACGGTGGGGATCACTGCTAGTTCCTCCGGGATCCTGTAAACACTCAATGAACCGCTTCCAAACAAGGTGGCGCTCTTAAAACACACTGCCAGGTGGTGAGATTTTCACCCTGATATTTGGAAGAAAAGAGCCATCACAGTTGTTTCTGTGAGACAATAACTTATTGGAGCGTTTTTGGAAAAGAGTTGAAAGAACTATATTAAAAAAAACTTAAGTAGCTATGGAATAGCATAGGCGAGTAACCAGAGAACTTGGTTATGGTACCAGGCTTGTTAGTAAGTGGACTTTCTATCCTGAGCAAACAAACAAGAGGTCTTTAAGGGTTCAGTTTTCTCCTGTGTTAAAAGAAGTTAGACTTGGGGCTGGAGAGAGGGCTCAGCAGTTAAGAGCACTTGCTGTTCTTGCAGACAATCCAAATTCAGTTCCCAGAACCCATATAGGGCAGCTCACAACCCCCTGCAAACCCAATCCGGGGGATCCAGAACTCTCTCTGGCCAGCATGGACACTGGCATGCATGTGGTGCACAGACAGATATGCAGGCAAAATACCCTACCTACAAAATAAAAATAAATATTAAGACAAAAGTTAGATTCCAGTGTGCTCTGGCTTCACAATGTCTCTTTAATATTTCAGTGCCTACCACTTAAACACACAGGCTTCAGGGCTCTGATGAAATTCTCAACCTGCCGTTCATTTTCTCTGAACTTGCTAACTCAGTTGCTTAACTTTTCCAAGGCCAGGCTCATCACAAATAAAATGGGGACTGAGTGGCACATTTCTTCATGGGATCTTGGGAGAGAATCACGTGTTTCTCTCATCAACTTTATGTTCAGTGACATTCCCCTTGTAATTGCAAACCTACCATGATGGAAAAAATATTGTATGGTGGGAGATGCACAGAAACCACCAGCACAGGGTCCCTGCACAAAAAGTTCCCTGTCTGGAGCTCAATAATACAGCAGTTGAGCCAGAAATAGCATCTATTCCATAAAAGCAGCCTTCTAGCCTTAAAAGAAATAATTCATGCAAATAGCAAACCACGTGAGCTAGTTCTGAGTCATGCTATACTTTTTGCATAACAGTGATTTTTTTTTCCATATTGCTCTAGGTTACAGGAAACCGTGAGCCGTTCGTACCAGTCACATGGACTCAAAACCAAGTCTGAGGTCAGCTGAAATGGCAGGAACTTGTTTTGTACAGTTACTGAGTCTCTTGCTAGTTCCGTATTGATAGGGCTTCCGGTAAGCGCTATCCCCACAGAGAGTTCCCCACTACGTAACTGAATGGGGATTTCTTCTCTTAGACAGCTAGACAGCAGAGTCTGCATAAGCCTGGTAGCAGCCCAAAGTTACGGCTGTTTTTTAGTGCAGGAAAGAGAATTACAACAAGACCTTCTCTAGTTCCCGTTTCATGTTTCTGGTTCCCTGTCTACATTAGAGCCCTGACAAAGAAACTCAGGAGACTTCTTGTCCCCTGACCTCCTGTCCCACAGGTCAGTCAACTTCCCTTCAGTTTTTTTTTAAGATTTATTTATTTATCATGTAAACAACATTCATTTCTGGCCTGTGGCCAGAAGAGGGCACCATATCTCACTATAGATGGTTGTGAGCCATCATATGGTTGCTGGGAACCGAACTCAGGACCTCTAGAAGAGTAGCCAATGCTCTTAATTGCTGAGCCATCTCTCCAGCCCCCCCTTCCAGTTTTTATATACTTCTCTGTCTCCACTCCTGCCATACCTGTTCTAGACAATCTCTTCACCGGCCCCTCCCCTGCCTGTCCAGTCCTCCGACCTCTGCTCTTTCTAGCCTATCCATCCGAACCACACAGGCAGGCCCCTGTGCAGCCCTAGCCTCCCTCTCTCTGCCTCCCACTGGGAGCTGCGGTCTAGCTAGACTGACACTTCTACTTTGCTGTCCCTCTTTTCACTTTATCCTCAGGTCCTCACTCCCAATTAGCCTTGTTTCCAAGAAATCCCTTTCCAGGACCCAAGGTCTCCTTATTTACACTTACCAATCACGAGATGTTCTATTCTTTGTGTTAGTGGCAGAGTACTCGCTTAGCTTACGTGATGTTTTTACAGCCCTGGAAAAGGAGGGATCCAACTCTGCAGAGCACATATCCTCTTTCAATCTCATCAACTGTCCTTCTGTTACTTATCTAACCTTTTTACAATGGATTATATTTTCTATAGGCTACACTTAGTTTATTAATTGTTGTTCCTTCAGAGATGAATGAATGAACTGGCAATAGTTGGCGGAAGAGGAAATCACTTCCTATACTCCGATAGATACTGACTCTAGACCATTATTCAACAGTATAAAGAAATGGGCTATGAAACCACAGGGAGACATGGGGAACTTGAAATACATAGGACAGCCTAAAGGAAGACCATTTGCCAGAGCTAAGCATTATAATTCCACCTGCGTGTTACTCTGGAAATAACCCATAAGAAGGGACGCTGAGACCAGTGGTTGTCAAAGGAGAAAAGGATAGAGTAGAGGTCTACAAAACTACTCTTTATAGCACATGATGGGGGACATCCATTAAGACCTAAGTGTCCAAATACACAAGCCATGAACCAGACCAGACGATAATGACGCATCCGTGTGGGGACGCTAGTGTGACAAAGGCCACTTTAGTGGACGATATTGATGGCAGGGAAGCTGATGAGGAGGGCTGCATACAACTCCTTTCTGAAAGGACAATGTTTGCTGCTCACAAACCAGGCTGCTCAGTGATCAAGGTGGCCTCTGTCTTTTATACCTGACAAAGGTGATAACCATATCACATCTTGTAGATAGACATTTCTGTCGCGCTCTGTAGTTGGAGGCTGCTCATTTGTTTCCTGGCCGCCCAGACCCAAAATAATCACACAGAAACTATATTAATTACAATTCTGCTTGGCCTATTAGCTTATGCATATTTCCAGCTAACTCTTACGTCTTAAATCAACCCATCTCTATTAATCTGTGCATCACCTCGAGGTCATGACCTACCAGCAAGGTTCTGGAATCTGTCTTCTCTGGCAGCTACACAGCATCTTCCTGACTCTGCATACTCTCTTTTTCTCTATCCGCTTGTAATTCCTGCCTTGCCCTATTCTGCACTGCAATAGGCTCAAAGCAGCTTCTTTATTAACCAATGGTATTCACAGCATACAGAGGGGAATCCCACATCATCACCCAGCCTCACAACTGTTTAGATCCAAATAAACACACAGAGACTTATATTAAGTATGAACTGTTTGGCCTATTGCTCAGGCTTATTACTAAATAACTCTCACAACTTAAATTAACCCATAAAATTTATCTCTGCTTGTACCTTTTCTAAGTA
>JAQHUG010000057.1:4416932-4432446 GCA_028555095.1 Dicrostonyx torquatus | reverse complement strand
TTTTTTTTTCTTTTTCTTTTTCTTTTTCTTTTTTTTCAAGACAGGGTTTCTCTGTGTTACAGTCCTGGCTGTTCTGGAATTAGCTCTTGTAGATCAGGTTGGCCTTGAACTCACAGAGATTTGCCTGCCTCTGCTTCCCGTCCTATTCTTTTAATATCCCGGTCTTTCACTGAAGTGAAAGGTTGCTGTTTTGGTTAAGCTGGTTGGTCAGGGAGATCTAGGGATTTGCCAGCCTCCACCCATGCCACCCCACTTCATGCCCCCCACAATGCTGGGGTTGCAGACTGGTACTGCCATTCCTGGCCTTTTCATGGGGGCTAGGCATTGAAACTCAGTCAAGCACTCTCGTACCCACTAAAACATCCTCCCAGTCCACCCAGTCATTTAGTATCGTTTTTCTCTTCTCCCTTTCACTTTTGGATGGAAGCATAGTGTTTCATTTAAATATTTCTGAAATATTATATATGCACATATGCATATATAATGTATGTATATATAATGTCATTATCTATTTTTACATTTAGCTTGTATTTCTTTTATAATTACTGCTGCAACAGAGTGTTTTATTAATTGTATAAGGTTGAGCTAGGTAAATCTGTCTTAATTAAATTATGATGTTGCAAAAACTAGATGAATAAAAGAAGAGGGATAACTGCACAAGCCAGAACAGTGCGGGAATGCTGTTGGTGTGACCATCTCTGAGGACAGACAGGATCTTCCTGCAGGAATGCTGTTGTGACTGTCTCTGAGGACAGACAGGGACTTCCTGCAGGAATGCTGTTGGCGTGACCATCTCTGAGGACAGAGAGGATCTTCCTGCAGGAATGCTGTTGTGAATGACTGTCTCTGAAGACAGACAGGGACTTCCTGAAGGAATGCTGTTGGGGTGACTGTCTCTGAGGACAGACAGGATCTTCCTGCAGGAATGCTGTTGTGGGTGACTGTCTCTGAGGACAGACAGGGAACTCCTGCAGGAATGCTGTTGGGGTGACCTGACCGTCTTTGAGGACAGACAGGATCTTCCTGCAGGAATGCTGTTGCAGTGACTGTCTCTGAGGACAGACACCACTAAGGAGTCCTCTGACAAGGAAGTGCTCTCATGAATGGATTCTTCAAACTGGAGGGAAGAGCAAGACACGCCCACTCCACACCTTGTTCTAGTTTGATCAACCATTTCCAGTTCTTTGCTGAAGGCCTTTGGTCCCTGCAGTTTTAAGCAGCATTCCTATTCCATTCAGCAGGTCCTCTTTGAAAACGTGTCAAGCTTTTGAACTCCCAATATTAACCTGTATTTTCTTGTCCTCCGTCAACAATTATTCAATCAGCCCTCTTTTGTAAAGACTGCAAGATAAATACCTCCACCGCCTGAAACTACAGTGCCATGCTTCAGCAGTCTGATCTCAGACTGTACGCTGCACAAAAATTGGTATGTTCTTAAATAATTACCAAGCGGTTCGTCTGCCACCTCGCCTGACTGTTGACGTGCCTCACAGTATCTCCAGCAAAGAAGCAGAGGCCAGGTCCCATCCCTACTTGTCCTCTCCAAGGACTGGTCCAGTGATGAAGGTCTGTGGTTGGGACAGAGTGGGGGCAGAGTATGAACTCTGAACAATCCGACTGACCTCTTCGCTCTTTGTCCATAAAATCAGTGTTAAAATAATAATAATTTTAAAAAGCAAAGAGCTGAGTCAGTGTTACCCTATGGATTTCTATATGGGTTAAGCGAGATGAATGAGATAACCCAGGCTATGCACTGTGTTGTGAAGCTGTGGGTGGGATTATTTTGTGTCCCATATAACTGTAAACTGACTATATTCACAAAGTCAGAAATCCAAGTTTGTATCATGCATCCATTTCTTACCTGTTCCTTTGTTCCCTGAGTTGTTTTGAATGTTTGTGTTTTTACACCATGCTTATTATAAAACCCAAGAACCAATGCCTTGCTGTCTGGAAAGGCTCCAGGGTTGCTACCATCTTAAAGGCTCCAATAAATGTCAGCGTTAAAAGGTATTTCACGAAATAGACATAAACAAAAATAAATAAATAAAGGGGTTAGACAGAGAGGTGGGAGGGGGGTCCATCCCCTGCAGTTCTAGGTAGAATTATGTTCCACGGTTAACTGAAATATTCCAACACCCGAAAAACATCCAAACAGCTAGAATTCGTTAAGTCTGAGAAGGAGGGGGGGGAGCACTTTGCTAAGGCGAAGTGAATTCGGCATTTGCAATGTAATTCAAATTGCACTTGTAATTCAGGTCCTGGAATTAACCCACTCAAGCAAAGCTTGAAAAGATTTAGATTTGCTCAGACTAGCAACAATACAATACCGCCCGACAATTGCAGAGCCACCCTGTCCCTCGGTGATACATCCAACACTCTCAAAATTATAATTCTAAAACTCAGTTTGTCGTTAGAAAAGAAAAAAATCCGCGCATCATATCAGAGTCCGTCTTGTTGCAATTTAAAAGGAGGAGGGGACTCACAACCAGTTTTAACCAGGCTAGAGTAACACCCAGCCCCTTCCTATAAATCTTTTTTTTAAAACATGACTTTTACAATTTTTAACAGTGGAGAGGTTAACCTGGAATAGAATTCCCGTGTTTTCAGCCCATTGACAACAATGAAAAGAGTAACTTTCAAGGCATTGTGGGACTCGGGGTACAGTTTGAGCCATCTAAGTTGCCCATTGTGTTTTCCCAGAGTTCCTTTCTGCTGGGGATTCATCTCATCTAAGGCGGAAGGCAGAACAGGTCCGGGAGATGGATCGTGGTGAAGCACGTTTAGACTATTTACCCATGAAAGTTATTTCGAGGTTTTCCACACACGCAATTTAGGAAAACCCAGCCATTTTTACTTTTATTTAGTTGGAAAATACCTAATAGCACCAGGTAAACTATAAAAATAATAAGAGAGAAGAAAAATAAATAAACAAAGATGTCTACAAAACAGTTCTGATCTTACTTTTCATGGTAGGCATCTCCTACCATGAAATGTAGGATATCTAGGTGGACATAATCTCCTGTAATATAAAACAAACTTTGCAAATGCTTAGAAATGAGCTTTGAAAAGTGTCTGTTTACTTGAGCTCACTAGCATCCAGAAATGGGGAAAATCTCACAGTACTGGTGGCTACGTGTGCCAGCAACCGACCTAGCTACCTATGCAGTCAACGTCCTGAAATCATGCGTATTACAACTTTGTTTTTTTCTACAGACCGTACAGCAAGGCAGCATTGTCATGATATTCCAGAAGACTGACCCTGATAGAATCGCATCCCTTCACCTGATTAATCAATCCTTTGGTGGAGAGAAAGACCTCCGGGTTCCCTTTTCTCATCCTATGCAAAGCACCATGGCTTCATATTTATTTAGCTTAGCGCTTTCTATTTAAAACATTTATTAACCAGAAAGACCTCTGTGACATGTAAATTTCATTTGCTATGCCCTGTAGATTAAAATACATCTGTTCCAGCCATCATTCAGGGAAGAAATAATTTGAAGAGTTCACTGTATTAAAAGGAAAGAATTATGTCAGCATTCTGCTCTGACAAGAGAAGCCAAGTGGCTCACACATAATCCTGGGAGTTGGACTTTTTTCCTCCCAGAATGCCATCCAGACCGAATAGAATATAGCCCTAAAATGTGTAAGGGAAATGATTCCTGTGCCTCCTGGCACGTGGCAGCTGATAGACACTAAAACACTTTGGTCAGGCTCTACCCGTGATGACCAGTATGTGGGTTTGAGCCCCCTACCGTACAGAATTGTGCGACTAAACCAAGATAGCTTTTCTTCTGTGCCTGTGCTTTCTTTAGACACACCTTGTGCAGTCTGGTATTTAACGAACGTTGTGTTGCTATTGTTCCCAATTGTGTTGGTCTAGCTTAAGAGCAGACACTATTTATGTAAGATTTCTACAACTGGCAAATTTAAAAATATATTTTCCATTTATGTGTGTGCCTGTGTGTATTTATGTGCACCACATGTGTGCAGGAGCCCACGGAGGCCAGAAGAGGGTGTCAAAACCCCCACAACTGGAATCACAGTCAGTTTGTGAGCCACAATTTCCATGTTGGGAACTGAAGTGAGGTCCCCACTCTTAACCATGGAGCCTTCTCTGCAGCCCAAAAATAGGCAAGAGAGAAGAGATAGATTGGTGAGGGGCTGCCTGACGCTAGGACGGATGGAGGTGACAAAAAGAGGGTGACCGCCAATACATATCTGTTGAGGGTAAAGAAAGCATCCTGAATCCAAATACAGTGCTGTTCTCCTAACTCAGAGAGCATGCTCAGAACCACTGAGAGGTTTACCTTTCCTTGGGTGAGTCCTCTAGAATGGCTATCATCTTACTAGAACTGTTCTTAACCTAGAGAAACCTGATCCCAGGGCCTAATCCCTGAGGAAATCACAGTCGTGCTGGGTGGGGAGCTCTGTATGCAAAACGCCTAGAAATCTTGGTAACTTTCTGAGCAGATCTTAGTGTTTTAACTCCAAACGTAGAGGAATCAGTACTAAAGCAGAGGGAGGGATGACGACCACCAAGGGCGCCGACTGAGACCTGCTCACGGACAGCGGCAGAGGAGAGGAGGGAAAGGTAAGAAAATGAATATGCTTCTACCTAGTTATTTAAAGACAATGATACTTTTTCTAATAGTCTATTAAAAGTTACGATGGGAAGCTCACACCTTTAATCCCAGCACTAGGAAGGCAGAGGAAGGTGTGTCTTTGCGAGTTCGAGGTCAGCCTGCTCTACAGAGCAAGTTCCAGGATAGCCAGGGCTACACAGAGAAACTGTCTCAAAAAAAACTAAAAATAAAATAAAAGTTAAGATGGGAAAGTCTACCCAAGTGTTCCTCCTTCTTCCCCTTGAAGCATGCACTCCCACAGTGGAAAGACCCCGTAAGCCATCAAGCCTCACCGTTTCCTTCGCAAAGGCTGGACAACAACAGCTGGGTACACAATGGTCTCATGATGGCAGACGCCAGGTAAGTCCTCTAAAAGCAACCCGAAAGGAGACACAGTATTTGGTAAAGATGGTCTTCTGCCTCGTGAGGACTAAACTGACTCTGCGCACATGCCCAGTGTGTTAATGCCCACGTTAAAGAGGGTCCATCGTCTGTCAATCATTTCACTGTTAAGGGTGACACAGGCCCAGCCCCTGAGATCCTGGGGAACTAGGGCTGCTAAATACATCCCTACTCACTATCCTACCTCCTCCCTTCCTTCTCCTTTGCTTTCTCCTGTTCTGTTGCTCAACACTAGGAACAAAGACAAGACACACAAAGAAATACAACCTACATCACTGCCAAGGGCGTCTTGTGAACCGGTCCTCAGCTGAGCGCCTAACAGGTATGGTCCCTCTGTGGGCAGAAAGCCACCCCCACGGTGTCGTTCTCATTTAGGGCTCCTATCAGACATCTTCTCATTAATCCCTCAGCAGCCTGACAAGATGGGGTAATTACTATCAGTCCATATATACAGATGGGGGGAATGAGGCTGAACTCCCGTGACTGAGATCAGATATACCGAGGTGGCTCTCCTGGATGGATGCCCAGACCTGTTTGAAGCCCACACTCGTCTTCTCAACCACTCATTCCTGGGCTCGTTACCCACAAAGCCAAGCTTCGTGTTGACACAGGCAGAGGACAACCAAAAGGCAGAGGCCCCTGAGGAATTGAGGAGCAAAGGAGCATGGGAGCAGCAGGATGTGCCCAGCCATGGGACTTCTGAGGAGACAGCTAAGTGACACTCCCTGCCTGGCTCTTACTTGGCACCATTGTTCCCACCTACCTCTGAGCTTTCATGGCTGGAAAAAATGATAAATCCTGCCCTGCTGGGCTTGTGAAATGGCTCAGCTCTTCATTTCCACGTCCTTCTTTTCTGAATACGTTCTTAATTTTATTCTTCTTTTTTTTTTTTGTCAATGCCTTCATTCTAGGAAGATTGTGAAGTCCCTACTGTGTGCCAAAATCACTTGCAGATGCTAAGTACCTCACACTGAAAAGAACAAACCCATTGCTCTTCATCTCAATGGAGTCCGACAGGTCACACAAACAGCAACAACAAAAATTATTCTGCTTCCCTCGAGCTCCTGGGCTCAGAAGTCACCTTCTGAAAGCATCATGAATTCTTAGAAGGTCTGAAATCCCAAGACAATTTGGAAATATACTCTCTGGCCACCTTCAGAACAGAGCTGTGGGGTGAGAATTACTTTGAGTCCATACCACTCATTTTGAAAATAAACAACCCAGCTCTCATGAATCATCCAGGGTAGCCATTTCTCACCACCTGTGAGACAGAGCCAAAGGCTTGATGGGACCAAGCTCAACAAGAGCTCATCTATATTTTGCTTTTGTGTGTGTGTATGTGTGTGCGTATGTGTGCGCGCACATGCGTGTGTGTGTATGTGTGTATTCTATGTATGTGTGTGTGCGTGCACATGTGTGTGTGCGTGTATGTGTATGTGTGTGTGCGTGTGTATGTGTATGTGTGGGTATGTGTGTGTGCGTGTGTGTATGTATGTGTGCGTATGTGTGTGTGTGCGCGTATGCGTGTGTGTATGTATGTGTATGTGTCTGTGCGCGCGCATGCGTGTGTGTATGTGTGTATGTGTGTGAATGTGTGTGTGTATGTGTGTGTGTGCGTGCACATGTGTGTGTGCGTGTGTGGGGGTATGTGTGTGCGTGTGTGTATGTATGTGTGCGTGTGTGTGCGCGCACATGCGTGTGTGTATGTATGTGTATGTGTCTGTGCGCGCGCATGCGTGTGTGTATGTCTGTGCGCGCGCATGCGTGTGTGTATGTGTGTGTGTGTTTATTTTGCTTTTGTATCAGTTACCTTACTGCTCTCTAAGAAAGACAACCAAATCCCTGCTTGTCATCATTAAAGTACTTAAACACCCAGTCCCTAATGATTCAGGAAAAATCACCAATGTAATTTCACACAGTTTTTTTGGTTTGGTTTTGCTTTCACAGGTGTTTTGTACCCTGGCAGGACCAGCCACTGAACCCAGAGCGGAGCGCGGGCCTGGAGAGCGCTGCCCACAGGGTCCCGCAGACTCCTCTTTCTGTTTACTTCTTGCCTTCTTTGATTGTTTTTAATGTTGGTGCTGCTGTTGGCCTTTGGTTTTTGATTTCGCTTTGTTTTGTTTTTTAGACGAAGTCCCACTAAGGTGTTTAAACCGGCCTTGAAATTCACTCTAGCCGGGCAGGCAGTGAACTTACCTTTCTACATCACCCTCTCAAGTAGCTGGGGACTACAGGCCAGCAAGGCAGCAAACCTGGTGGACTTAAGGAGACAATCATGCTGAGATTTAAAAAGACAGTGTGTATAATATATAGATATTATATATACATATAATACACATTTTATATATTATATAAATTATATTAAATTATTATATAGGTTATATGTGTGTGTGTGTTTGGTAATAATTACATTTATGTAGGTAAGTGAAGAAGTTTTTATAAGTAAACAATAGACAAAAAATATCCAAAGCTTCTCATTAAAACTTAAAGGGAAAAATTTATTTATTATAGGGACAACATGATTTATATTCTTTTCTAGATGATAATCATAAACCCAAGTGTTTTCAAAATGTGTACAGAAAGATAAATTTGATTATCTCTGAAACTGTATCATCTTCAGGAAAGATGAGAGAACACTGAGGGATACAGGTGAGGGACTTTCGTGCAGCCCCCTCTCTGCTCTCCTACACCTGCTCTGACTCTCAAAATAAGACCCACCAAGAAGCTTCAAGGGGGAAAAAGATATTAAAATTTCATTTTTGTTACATGGCAAAATTGACTTTTCAAAAAAAGTAAGAGCATATTTTTAAATATATAAAAACTGTCTCTGATCTGGGCTTCTATAACAAAAGAAGAATTCAACTGAATACGGTTATCATAATATTTATTAGTAGTTTGGTGAAAGATTAAAGTGTGGCTTTTAAAGACATTTGTGTTGGCATAAGCCTTTAATCCCATCATTCAGGAGACAGAGGCAGGCAGATCTCTGTGAGTTCGAGGCCAGCCTGGTCTACAAAACGAGTTCCAGAAAAGCCAGAGCTACACAGAGCTGTTGCCAAAAAAAGAAAAAGAAAAAGAAAAAAGAGTTGCTTTTGAAATTTTACAAATAATCCTTCTCAGAGTAGAAGTTGAGCCTTATATTCAAAAATCAAAGAGTGTTTTCTTTATAGACTAAGATCAAAATCTAACTACTCACATTTGGAACCACTTAATTACATTTTGAAAGCCCAAGAGACATTCTCGCTTTTTTTAAACGTGAAGGTGCCTCATTAACGGACACATCAGGCCGCGTTGCCTATTTTCAGTACGTTGCTGAGACGGGTAATGAGGAGACACCCGTGGAAAACACACCTCTCAACAGAAAGGTCAACATTCACATTCTGGTTTTTCCTAAGAGAACCAACCTGTGGCTGGAGGATCACATGCGCTCTCTCTCTCGCGCTCTCTCTCTCTCTCTCTCTCTCTCTCACACACACACACACACACACACACACACACACACACGAGGACACAGCAGTTCCCCAATACAAGCCACGGCTCCCCTGTGTCCGGGACTTCTGTCAACCGATGACCTGCATTGTCATGTGAACAAATGGGATGGCTAAATAACATTATGACTGTCAAAACAGATCAAACAGGAGCCATCTGCTTACCAGAAAACTTAGCGTGCTCATTCTCACAGTTTATGAAGGATGTTTAAAATTATGACACGCCTCCAGCCAGAGCAACTGACAGAAACGTAAGCTGAGGACATTTAGAGAGAATCTGTGGCTTGAAACATTTCTTTAAAAGAAAAGAAAGCAAACAAACAGTGGAGAACAAAGGCTGACAATTTAGGGAGCAGGGGTAATTTTTTAAGCATTACAATTATCACCACTTAATTTCCCTTTTTCCTAGCTTTGGGCTAGCACAATTTATGGTGGTGATATTTGGGGTTTGTGCTTCAGAAAATTTCCATGGACACATTAGCTTCGACGGCTTCATTCCCCGGCCTCATTATTAAGTAGCATTCAATTACTGAGTGTTGCAATGCCAAAGAGCATAAAAGAGAGGCGAAATCTCGGCAAGATCTAAGAGGAAAATGGCATTTTTATATTGCTATAAAGATTACTTAACTCTAGCACGGTACTAATGATCATTTCTGTGACTAAACACATCCCCTCGTGATTAATTATGTAAACGCTCATCATTTCAAGCCCAACAAAGACTTTAAAACGTTTTCATGCAACTTGTATTCCCTGTATTTTTTTCCATTAAACTATAGGCTCTAAGGATTACAATAACTACTTTCCATGACTTTAAAATGATATACACGGGATATTTATGTTTGTGCATGGGAAGGGTTTTTTCTCCTGGAAGGGGAGAGGGGCGTTTTTTTTTCCTTATGCATGTCTACTTCTGTACATGCTCCGTACTACTGCAAAAAGCATGTTTTTCTCAGTAGAAAGATTGTCTAGACAGTCAGCTGTCCGAATTAGCTATGTTGACATTTGCAGTAAAAACCTGAGTGTAATTTCAGCCTATATCATCGATGAAGTGGGGGTTTTAAGGGCACTCTTCAGAAGCCAGTGTCTGCTTAGAGTAGGGTACGGGGCGGCCCTTAACTGTGACGCTATAAATAAATACATGCCTGGTAAAACCAGGGCAAGAAGACAGCCCCGTGACTATAATGACTATAAAAGCCTTAAAGACAGACTGTAAAATGGCCCGCTGTTCTTGGAACCCCTTACGTACACACAGACGTATCCGCAGACCTCTGATCAAAGAGTACAGAAAGGCATTAGCTCAGTTTATATGTAGGTGATAGGTTCCAAACAGTGTCTCACTGCCCCCATCCCAGGAAATGTCTGTTTACTACAGTTTCTCTCTCTGATGAACATGGTTTACTGTTGCTTAAGGAAAAGACGTGCAAAAAAATAAACAACTAAAAATATCTTCTCTTGCTGAAAGGGATCAAAGTCTGAAATCTGAGACATCCCTTGGATGATGTCCCGTTCGTAGGGAAACAGTTTTTCACTGGTGTCCAAGCCGAGGAGCCTCTCTCTTGCCTTGGCTGCCGCCGGTTCCTGGGGCCTGCTTCTTTAACTAGCGGTGGTGGTGGCAGGGCCACCTTCAGCTATCACCGGCCAGCTCTGTTGCAGACCTCCGGGGTCACCCTGTGCCTAGGAGCTGTGGCGGAGGCAGGTGAAGGCAGAAGGAAGTGAGGCCGTTATCATCCATTATTATTGCAGCTTAAGAAGCAGCAAGGCGGACCACTCTACAGGAAAACGGAGACGGACAGCCCCTGCCTGAGCCTTCAAGTTATGCACTCCCAGATATCTCTGCAGCTTGAATGAGGGGTCTTTGGGACCACAGGACATTCAGTCTGGGTCACCAGAGGCATTTCCTCTGGCATGATGCCTCGTGGTTTACAATTTCCCCTTCTTCCTTCCCGTGACTCCGTCGGAGCCTGTCTGGAAGTCCGAGAGCCTCTATCTGAGTGGAACAGGAATTTGCTTTTGAGAAATTGAGGTCTGGGCACCTTCTGAACGGAGACTGGCAGCAGTCCCACATTGCATGTTTTATTATGTGGGCTTTATTTGCGTTTCACACGAAATGAGCTGAGACACTCAAGCTCATTTCAGATAGCAGCCAGAACCAAATGACCACACTGTCCCTAGGTAGCCGGTCAGCATGTTACAGACAAAGCCGTCCAACTCCTGAGTTTGTTAGAAACGTGTTGGTGAGCAAGCCGCTTCGGCCACTGAGCGTGATTTTAGTCCTCCGTTGCATGGCTGCCTTCACTCACAGAAAAGGTCTTTACCTCGGCTTTCGCGATCTTTCTATGAGGTCACACTGCGGTGGAATCTAAAAGTCACTTTGGAATGTCATTCCAAATGAGGAATGAAGGAAGCAGAAGGCGCGGGCCCTGGGCCCTCGCTGACAGGGTTTCAGAAGTAAAGACATGGAGCCTGCTTATCCTATGGAGACAAAACCGCCGAGTGCAGTTGCTGCCTGCAGCCGAGCTAAGTCTGGTGAGGATTTCCGCTTTTAATCAGTTCTAAGGGACAGTGACAGTCACTGCAACTAACCACACCCTGCGGGGGGAGGGGGGTGAATAAGCACTGGTAACTTCTGCCTTAGCCCAGGATTAATAGCATACCACAGCACACTGGGGCCCTTCCACCCTCCTGAGACCCCAGATGAAAAATTAATTAAGCGCTTACATTTAAAACTAAATGCATTTCACTCCAAATTACTGTCCCCAAAAAGTTCAGCAGCAACATGAAATGCCAAAATTGTAAACTCGCATCGTAGGTATTCAGACCCTAGTAAAAAAAAAAAATACAGACTCAAAAAATATTTTTAAAAAAAAATTTAAAAAATGAGAGAAAAAAGGAGAAAGGTTGCCGGCCAGTCATGATTGACTCAAGATCTCCATCTAGTGGCAATATATTGAATAGCAGTCTATTTGTGTTTTGGAACATTTGTAAATCAAACACCTAAGACATTTATTTCGTTCATTGTTCAGAAATGAGATTCTTCTTGCCGTCTCCCCATCTATCGTTTCGAAGAGGATTGGAATTGACATGATTTTATCTTTTAAATGTATCTCTTTCTGTGCACTCACTCACTCACGTACCCCTGCCACCACACACACTCTTGGAAGTCACAGAAGAGTTTCCGGGGCAGGGGCTTTCTTGTTTCTTTCCGGAAGTTGTCTTTTCTGCACCTCTTGCTCAGGCGCTCATCAATGCCTTCGGTTCTATGTGAGTTCCAGAGATTGACCTCAGGCCGTCAGGTTTGCACTGCTGGACAATTTAGCGTCGGTCCATCTCTCTGGCCCTGCCTGTCAATCATCTGAAGAGGGCCTGAGCTGCAGCTAGCGGGACATGCAGCTGCAGACAGCAAACACTTGTGTATCAGCAATGTCCAAGGGGGCCTCGTCCCCTCCACGAACTACCTGCACCAATCAGTCTACAGAGGGCTCTTGGGATCGCTCTGCCTCCTCCGAAGTCGGTAAGAGTGATGGCAAACCAAAACACACACATTGCAGGGCTTGGGTGCTGACCTCCCCTCTCCAGAATCCAGAATCAAAGCTGTCGCAAGGTAGTGCGACACAGAGTCGTCCCTCGCAGCATTTTCGAGGACCAAGGTTGGTGGCACGACCTGACACAAAACCTAGATTTAATGGCCCTGGGTGTTTGGAGATGGAGAAAAGACAGCAGATGGGGGAAACTTAGCCTAGGAGAGAGGGAGGAACCTTGGGAGTCAACTCAACCCATACCCTGGAGAGAAAAACAATCCCTGTTCTCTCTAAAGTTACTTCTCAGGTTAAGCCTGAAAACCTGAGTCTGGGGCTCAGGGCACACGGGGTGAGAGGAGGGACCTGGCTCCGGCAAGTTATCCTGCAACTCCCACGTGCGCAGGAGCTTTTCAGAGGGAATGCGACGACGCCAGAGAGCCTGCAGCCGACAGAAAAGAACTCGGACAGGAAGAGGTCATAACTGAGGTCATCGGCTCTTTCAAACCACTCCCAGACTTGCCCGTCACACTGGGCTCAGCACCCACCTAAAGCAAAACCCACACACTGCCAACACACACACACACACACACAAAGGGAGAGACAGACAGACAGACAGAGGGAGAGAGAGACAGAAACATGGACAATTGTAATAAAAATTTATAATTGTAAAGAATTTATCTGATAACTCATTAAAGTGAAAGAGACAAAGCAAAGCCCAGCTTATCATTTTAATATCATTTTAATATCACCACTGAGCTCTAAACAGCCACCGTCTTTAATATTTGGTATTATGACCTCTAGAAATTTTATCAATTCACGTTTTTAGTTCATTAACACCAAAGAAACTATATCTCAACTACTTTTAGCACTTAACGTATCTCCAACATAATATACTATTAAATAAGAATCTGCACAACGGCTACATAGAAGTGCTCATTTGCATATAGATTGCTGATTGGTGCATAGATAGAAGTGCTCATTTGCATATAGATTGCTGATTGGTGCACAGACAGTCTCTAATTTATTCCCTTCTCTGTTTGTTACTGTTTGTGGTTTCAAATTTCTCATCACTATAAAAACAAAATCGTGATCAAGTTCCTTGTGCACACATATTTTCATGTTTGCCTGATGTTCCTTTAGAATAAATTCCTAGAATTATTGACTCAACGATGAGCCGTTTACAATTTGATCATGGAGCCAAACTGCCTTCTAGAAAAGTCTTAACTGCGTGCAAGCCCCGCAGCTGTCCTCGGCAACACTGCAAGTTGTCCTTCTTGCCTTTGTTAGTCATCCCCAAACAGTAGCTGTCTCATCATTCCTGTCTGTGTGACTTCTGCAGTCACCACCGGCCTTTCGAGCCACATCTCTAGCCATCCTGCATCTTCCTCATGACTTCCTTTTTGATTGGATTTCTCATCAGCCTACGAAACAGTGGGCTTTGTTATGACCGTTTCCAATACCCGTGACGCTCTCCCCTTTACTCCGTACAGTGTCCCATGTAAAGGTTCACCTGCTACAAAGCTGAAGTCACCCTCTCACATGTCACAGCTTTACTGCAATCCCAGGAGGGCCACTTTGCACGCCATGTCATCTCTCAGTTACATCTTTGTGAAAGTAACGACTATCTGTGTCCCTCTTCGTCAAGAAGCTGGCTACAGGCTCACACAACTAAGGAACAAGTTTCTCATACTAGGGAAGGGATTTCCAGTCTGGAAAGGGATACAGGATGTAGGCCACCATCAGGCCTGGAGTGTCAACTTTGATGTCCACAGCAAGCCTGCATGTCACGGCTGAACTTATTTTTCATTTTGACCCCTGTTGAGGAAGCCATGACCTCAACCATCCCCTATCTCCCCGGTCTAGATTCCATGGTGAAAGTGCAATTTCTACAGTATCTCAGGGAAGAGGCAAGCTTCTTAGGACTTCATCGTCTCCATCCTCCTGCCTCAGCATCTGTTTACATGTCTTCCTCCTGTCTGAACTCTGACTACTGGAACCAAGGACCAAATCCATTGATGGTGTCTCTGCAAGCCCCTTCCAAACTGCTCTAGAGGGAGCACTCTCACTACATTCTGAGGCTGAAGCCTCAGAGACAGCTGTAGGTCTTGACAGGCCTGGGGCATCGTTACCTTGTACCCTGTGACTGGGGGAGGGCTAGAACTTTGTCACATCTGCAGAACTGACTACAACTGGGGCACAGCTCTGCACCTAGCTTCCTAGGTTGTACCAAAGTACAACCCACTCCAGGCCTTACCATCTTAAAGGCTAGCTAGCGCCTTGGACTTCTCTTCTGGTTTGCATCTTTTGTGACCCTGGGGAATTTTACTTTCTGTTGTAAGGGGCCACTTGTTGGTTTCCCAGCTGCCCAGACTTCCAAAATAACCACACAGAAACTGTATTAATTACATCACTGCTTGGCCCATTAGCTCTAACTTCTTATTGGCTAACTCTTGCATATTAATTTAACCCATCTCCATTACTCTGTGTATCACCACGTGGAAGTGGCTCACCGGCAAAGTTTCAGCATATCTATCCCATGCAGTGGCTCCATGGCTTCTCTCTGACTCCGCCTCCTTTCTCCCAGCATTCAGTTTAGTCTCCCCTGCCTATCTCTTTTCTACCCTATCACAGGCTTAAGGCAGTTTCTTTATTAACCAGTGGTATTCACAGCATACAGAGGGGAATCCCACATCAACTTCCCATTTTGCTTTCCACATAGCTGTCTAAATGTCTTACTTCCTCCCGGATCTAAGCATTTGAAATCAACTCCAAGTCACGATTTCTGCTATTTAACCCAGCTGCCAAAATTGAGGAAAGGATGGGTTTACAAGAAACAGGGAAGGACGCAGTTAGGGTTTGACTGACAGAAAGAGGACGTAACTGATGTGCGGCACAGGAAGGGGTGAGACTGTGCCCGACTCAACAGCCTGGCCTTGCTTGCTTCCACTGAGATCTGGTAGAATCCAGGTTTGTACCACAGGTGAACTAGACCTGTACAACCATCAGAATCCCGCAGAGTGCAGCAGGTTGCACACTCAGTAAAGCTGCCTCACGTGAAAGTTGTACTGAACTCTGCCACATGGCTGGGACGTCTTCAGGAAGGCAGAGCTTGTGACTACGTAGACAGTGGGCTGCAGAGTCACACAGCCCAAGGTTGGAAGCAAGGAGACCTGCGGTTCAACAGTCTCATCCGCACAGCGAGAACGATGGAATCCTTTTTGTAAACTGCGGTCCCTGAGTTATACGGGAGAACATACTCTCATGTGTGCATGCATGCGTGTGTACAAGGACATGCATCCCTACAAACTGGCTCTGGCCCCTGAGTCCACTGTGCCCCGAGAAGCTCTCACACTATAGCATGGGTGAGAACAGAAACATGTAACATGAGGGCTGGCTCGTTGGGATTACTGTCCTACCCAGTACCCCACAGCCAGCAAGCCCCAAAGAAAATCACACAGAGAGTCTACATTAGGTTATTAACTGA
>JAQHUG010000057.1:4385131-4396924 GCA_028555095.1 Dicrostonyx torquatus | reverse complement strand
GTGTGTGTGTGTGATGACAAGCTCAGTAGAGGTTTGAATTTCAGTTTACCCTAAGGCAATGCCTGGTTCCAAGAAAGACCACGCGGGCAACACCCAGGAATGGACCTCCCAAGAGGAAATACCTACCGCTCTAAAGCCACCATACATCCATTCCCTCTTGTACCCACTGACTCTTGGATATCATACCAGGACACCCTAGACAAATGTCAGCCAGTCAGGGCTTCTGAACCTTAGAAATCCCTCACCCCAACCACTGATATTATAAAAAACCATGCCCCAACTGAGCTCAAGGCTCTCTGATTGTGCCAATGTGTTGGACACACAGAGAGTCCCAAGTTTGACCTTAAATAAAGGCTCTTTGATTTTACGTATGGGATTCTGTCTCCACAGTGGTCATTTGGGGGTCCCCACGATCTGGGTGCAACAATATGAGGTAGGATGTCTGTTATGCAAAATGGTAGAAGAAACGTCATGCTTACATAATTCAGATGTGAGGAGGATCTGCAAGGAAAATTCAGTCCCCTAGTTGCTATCGGCGAATTTGACTACAGTTTGCACAAATGCAACGTATAAGCCAACGTTTGGCTTTGCAGAATGGAAATGAGTTCCCTTGATCTCGCTGCAGCTGGAAGATGGTCCTAGCTCACAGTAAGGATCACAAAACAGTTGCCCAGTAACAACTCTGCATCACAAAGACAGCATGCCGAGTGTTGCAGATCGCATGGAATGTCCGGCTCGCATATAATGGGTCTATGAAGAGTTGTCTCCCAAGGACAGAACTATTTTCGCGTTCTGATTCTTCTCCTACTGACCTCTGCCACATGCTACCCTGTGTTTTAAACTCATTGAGTCTCAGATTGCATGTGTGTATCTTAGCTCACCATGTGAGAGGATTCAGTCTGTGGTGGCTTGGTCCTATACCCTAGGGCAGAACATCCTGGTGACAGGAATGCATGGGAGGAGAGGAGTGTCCCCCACTTCATGGTACCCATGCAGAGCAGACAGCCTGGCAGCCAGGAAGCAGCAAAACCGCTACCGGAAGGGACCAAGTCAAGATACTGCTCCAAGGAGGCAACCCCACTGTCTATTTACCCCAAGTAGTCTGAATATTCTTCTATCAGGTCCTAATAGTTCATTCCCAGTTTTAATTCATCAGTAGATTAAAGCATCCATTATATCAAGGCCTTCGTGGTTTAATCATCTCTCACAATGTCCTCGCAGGTACAACCAGAAGGGCGCCCCACTAACTTCTTAGGCACACCTTAATCTTATCAACTTGACGATCAAAATGAACCACCACACTGTGCATTCCATCTAGTACATCCCGGAGACTGATAGAGTTACAAAAGTGACAGCCTTTGCTCACAGGAGACTTACGCAGAGAAGACCAGTGCGACGGCACTAAGGCTCCTGAGATGTCCCCGCCCAGCCCTTATCCATACCCATAGCACTCTACCTAATTCTTTCTGTTCTGAATGAACTTTCCCGGTGGCGTCTTTTTGCATGCAGTTTGCAGTGTCTACCACCAGATGGCGCAACGGAAGCCTTGCGCCAAGCAATTAAGATCTCTTATTTAGACTACGAAGAAAATGGGAGTGGCTGAACTCTTGTCGTTTAAAAAAATTAAATATTCTTTTGCCGTACAACACTAATATAAGCAGAAGTAACAAGACATACTTCTTAATATGTGGTAACTAAGTATTTAATAACAGTGCGGACTCAGCTACTGCAGCCCGTGTTCTTCGCGTGGACTTTCCCTCTCCTCGGCACATTTGCCTGTTAATACTTCGGAGTCTTCGGCATCTTTCCCAAACGGGCCCAGGTCTGTCAGCCTCTTGTTTATTTTATATCTATAACCCTAGATACTAGTCACATGCCGCTTCCCTGTCTGCGCGGCTGGCCTCCAGTGCTGTTTCACGCGGTCACCCCACCTGTCAATCATTCCTACTCAACTCGTAGGGGTTTCTTTTCCAAACATAAAATATGGAAATATCAACTCTCAAATCAGCTGTAGACAGCTGGGCCTTCTAGGGAGCATTTGGCAATATCAGATGTCACAGCTGAAAGAATGGCCAGGTGCTGCGGGGGATAGGACAGACCACCCCAAAACAGCCACAGCAGAGTGAGTTTCCCACTTAGCAGTGGCTCCGGGAGGGGTCTAAAGTCGCGGGAGTGCTATGGAAGCCGACCTGGGGATGTAAAGAAAACACAACGTGCTCCCCATTGTGACGGAGGCTGTGTGAACGAATGCCATCTGTCTGGAGGTTAGCTTAGAAACAGCCCTGTTGAAATTAGCCTTGCTTCCTTTCAAAAGGGAAGGCGAAGTCCAAACCTAACCTCCGCGCTCACATCTGCCCGGCCGAGAACCTCGGAGTTTTCGCGTCAAATGCCAGCTGAGTCAAAAAGAGACTTTCAATAGCAGAGGTGGGAAGGGGCGCACACAGTTTTCCTCTCTGCTTTCTCTGTGATGTCATGGAGGCTTTATCAGACGCCCTGGCCCTGGATCGCAGCTGTAGTTAACCCCCTCCTAATCCTTTTGTGTCCCAGGAAAGGGCACCCTGCCCTCGTGCCCATTCCTCGCATTCCTCATAACTGATAAAGACTTGCTCACTGCCCGCCTTGGCTCTGTAATAAACCCCAGGGTGTCTCTCGCTTTTCTGTGAGATGGTCTCATTCATGGTTGTTTTGTCTATTGTGGTGGACTGAACGACGCCAGCTCCTTGGTGGTCTTTCAATGCCCCCCAGCTACTTCCCTTTCTCTTTCATTATGGTTCATGCAATCAAGCTGCTGCTTAAGGGGAGGCTAACTCCCCCCTCTCTCCGCAGGCTATGCAAGCCCCGCTGAGAAGACAGGGAATGGGCTTCACCTTTCCCAGGCCATCCTTGGCAATGCTCTGGAAATTACTTATTGCTGAACTGTTTGCAAGGAGCCCAGAGTCAAAGTCCAAGGGTCGGGACCTTTTCTTCCGAGTCTGTGCCGCCCTACTAGATAAAGAACCTCCTAGCTCCACTCGTCTGTTTCTGAGGCACGGTTGGTATGCACGATGGTCAGGGAGGAATCGCACAGCATGGCCCCGTGGGTGAGAGAAGGGACTGGAGGAGCAGTCAAGCTCCACCAAGTGGAGGGACATAGTTGGTGGGGTGTGTGGCCGATGAGGGCTTCCGCTCAATGGTCTCGCGTCATTTGCTGCTCTTATGGCCTCCCTCAGAACAGCCCCCCATTAACTCACATGCCTCCTGCCCGGCTCCCCTTCCTAGCTCAACTGCCACATAAATCCAAGCGGCCTCTGCACCAGAGCTCCCGCCCTGAAGGTGCTTAGCAAACCTTACCTGCCCTAGGCCTTTCTCGGTAAATGCTGAAGAACCTGGGGTCCAAAGGACTGGAATGTAATGTCGGATTCCCTGAGGCGTGTATCTTTACACAGTTTCTACCATGCATGGAAGCCGCGTTGCCCATCAGGGGGTGTAAATTGACTAGGGCCTGGGCTGGAAAGTTCTGGCATTGGCAGCTGTGAGGTACAAATGAAAACCGAAAACAATTAGAAAAATCTAGAATCCAAGTGACTGTGGGGATGGCCGGCGGCACTCAATACTGGATGGTGGTGGCGCACACCTTTAATCCCAGCACCCGGGAGGCAGAGCAGGTGAATCCCTGTGAGTTCAAGGCCAGCCTGGTCTACAAAGACAGCCAGAGCTGTTACACAGAGAAACCTTGTCTTAAAAAAAAAAAAAAAAATCTAACAAAACCAAAACAAAACAAAAATGAGGGGTACTGAAAATTGTATTCTAAATTCTATGATCGAAACAGACAAAGGGGAAAAGGTGAAGAGGGCGTGGACATGTGGCCCTTGACACGTGGAGTGTGCATAGATAAAAGAAGCAGGCCCACAGGAATGTGTGTTTATTTCCAAATATTCTGCTCACACTGGGTACACAGCTCAGCTGGATGATGTATGGTCAAGGCAGCATTCCCGGGAACCTCTACACATTCCGCAAGCCTTCCTGGATCAATGGTGACCTTTGGATTCTGAGGAGTGGGGTTACCTGCTAAGCCATGCGGATGCCTCTGGGGGGAAGAGAGAAGTCTGGCCCTGATGTGTGAGTCCTCTCTGTATGCTGTGAATACCATTGGTTAATAAAGAAACTGTCTTGGGGCCTGGGCAGGGCAGAATAAAGGTAGGTGAGAAAAACTAAACTGAATGCTGAGAAAGAAGGCGGAGTCAGGAGAAGCCATGTAGCCTCGCCAGAGAGACGCAAAGGATAGAACTTGACCCACTAAGCCACAGCCACGTGGCAATACAAAGATTAATGGAGTTGGTCTAGTTTAGGATATAAGAGTTATCAGAAATGGGCTGGAGAGATGGCTCAGTGGTTAAGAGCGTTAACTGTTCTTCCAGAGGACCTGAGTTCAATTCCCAGTGACCACATGGTGGCTCACAACCATCTGTAATGAGATCTGGCACCCTCTTCTGGCCTGCAGGCATACATGGAGGCAGAATGTTGTATACATAATAAATAAATAAAATCTTTTAAAAAAAATAACCCTGCTTGTCTAGATATGTTTAAAAAGAAAAAGAGAGAGTTACCAGAAATACAATTAAGCTATCGGCGAAACAGTATTGCAAATAATGTGGTTTCTGTGTGGTTATTTCAGGGCTGAGCAGCCAGGAACAAAAAGCCTCCGACAACATGGCACCCTTTAACTGGCTTCAAAGACACCCCGAAAGTTGTTCTCACAGCTTCAGCTAAAGCTCATTGTCAAAACTCACCAGGTGCCAACCAGGGTCCCCAAGTCACTGAACACTTCGGGCAACCCGGGGTAAGCTTGAGCCACTAGAGTACTGAACTGCCCCGTGTCCAGGCATGTGCCTCCCACCTTCCTTTCTATGAACATGTGATCTATGACCTCAAAGCGAGCACGCCCAGAAATGCACCTCCTCTATCTGTGCAGTCCTGGTCTGGGGGTATGAGCATCCACACTTCCCTAGTTCTGGCCGAGCATGGCCTTGGACATGACATCAGTGCTTGTCTTACCGGCTACGAGGAATGGACTTTCTGCCCTGTGAGCTCCTAAGCTTACATTCTGAGGCTTTGCATTCGGTTATAAGATGGTTCTGTTTTGTCTTGGATCGTTTTGTTGTTGCTCTTTGTTTTTATTTGGGGGAGGGGGGTGTTCTTAACAGAGAGCACATTAGCTACTTTCCTCCTGGTGTGGTACACCACAACCAAGGCAAATTCTAGAAACACTGAGACCTGAGAATGTTGAGTCCCAACCCCTGGTTAGGGGTGGTGACGGAATGAAGACAGAACAGACACACAGACACGGGAATGGTAAAGCTGGGATCAGATGGGGTTCTCCACAGCTACCACAGCCGACAGCCTCTGTGAGTTTATTGAGTTCAGTGCGCAGGGAGGGGCTAACTTGTCTCTGGGGAGCAGACCTGGGCTGTAAACACCAGGAAGAAGGAGCACAGTTGCTAGTCTTGGCACACATTGATCAGTCTGCATACACATAAAGACTCAGACTACAAGAAAGGCTTTGCCATTTCTCCTGAGTCTCGGCCATATGGGTAATGGCAACTCTGTCAACTGTTTTATAGGTCCGAGGCATTGCCGTACTAACACCGCCATGCCCATGTCAAAACACACATTCACTCGGGACTTCACTCATTCAGGGCTTCCTCAACTCTCTGTGAAAAAGTTTATGTGTGCCCACAGTTCAGCTCCTGAAGGCTAAGAGTCCCTCGTGACAGGGAACACAGCAGCAAGTGACGGGCTTGACAGCAGGAAGGGAGGCCGAGAGCTCACCTCCTCAGCTCCAAGCATCATGGTGTGGAAAGCAGAGCCTGCTAACTGAAGTAGGCAAGACTTTTTATTCTCAAGACCCACCCCCTCCCTCTCTCTCTCTCTCTCTCTCTCTCTCTCTCTCTCTCTCTCTCTCTCTCTCTCTCTCTCCAGGCTTCCTCCACCAAGGCAAGGCTTCACTACCGAACCCACCGCAAACCGGGCCACCAACTGTTCAAATACCCTAGACTCTGGGAGACAGTTCTCAGCCAGACCACCAGAGAAGGCAATCACGTGCTTAGTGGTACAGAATGAAAACGTGCTCTACGTCTGAGGTGGCACACGGGGCTTCCAGCTTGAGAATCGTGGTCCACCGTGTAGGACAACACAGCTCGGATCACCAGAAACGGGGCGTGAGCCCTTACCTGCTAGTAAATGCATGTCGCTGAAGGCTTGACAAACCCTTGTGACTTCAATCCTTATTCTGGCTAGTAAAGATATTATTTCAAAATCTATGCCTTTTGCCCCCCAGAACTGATGCCCAGCTCAGCCTGTAGGCTCCAAATCCCACAGTGTGCTGGTAAGGACACACCAGTCATCAAGAATTTTGCATATCTCTCCCGGTGTGCTTAGGGTCAGGTGTCCCAGTGTGAACTGTTTTAGGACGGGTAAGGTGCCTAGCCTCTGGGAGACTCCTCGGTGGTGTCCACACCTGTATCTTTCCCGCGGTTGAGGCTTAATTAACCAGAGCCAAGGCAAGTCGGCAGACAGCTTAGCCAGTCGCATGTGAAAGTACTTAGAGTAAAATGTGTTGTCTTTGTGTGAAATTCACACACACCAAGGGAAGACAGGAGCTACAGGGCTAGAACTGGAAAGCGTGTCCTGGGGGAGGGGGGACTTTTCACTTTTTACAACTGGTCCTTTCTACTTTGCTTCCTGTTGCTGTGATAAACATCAAGGCCTAAAAGCAATTAGGGGAGGGAAGGGTTTACTTGGCTGACACTTTTCTGGATCGCAGCCCATCAGGAAGGGAAGTCAGAGCTGCCAAACAGAAACCAAGGCAGAAATCAGTGGAACTCTGTGTTGGCTCGCTCTCCAGCTTGCTCCTGGACAGAGCTGGGTTTTTTTTTTAATAAAACCTCTATTCCCCCTCTTATTTTTGAGATTATAATTGCATCATTTCTCCCTTTCTTCCCTCCAAATCGTCCTATATACCTGTCCTTGCTCTTTCTAATTCAAGCTCTCTTTTCCCATTAATTGCTGTTACGTTATAATATAGATTCCCAAATAGTATCTGTTTAGTCTGCATACCGTTACTAGCATGTATGCCAGCTTTAAAATGTAGCCCAGAGCCACATGTTCATGGGATAGGTCTGCCTACAGTAGCCTGGGCCCTTCCACATTGATCAGCTGACAAGAGAATTCCCCCCCAGACAGGCCACAGGTTAATCAGATAGAGGCGGTTCTTCAGTTGAGGTTTTCTCCTCCCAGGTGACTCTAGGTTTGTGTCAAACTGACAATAAAAACTAGCTAGCACATAGCAGGGTCTGGGGGAATGCCTCCAATCCCAGCACTTGGAAGGCAGAGGCAGGCGGATCTCTGTGAGTTCAAGACCACCCTGGTCTCCAAAGCAAGTTGCAGGACAGCCAGAACGGTTACACAGAGAAACCTTGTCTTAAAAAGCAAACAAACAGAAAACTGGATAAGGAAAATGTGGTACATTTACACAATGGAGTACAACTCAGTGGTTAAAAAAAAAAAAAAAAAACAATGGCATCTTGAAATTTTCATTCAAATGGACAGAACTAGAAAAAGCTATCCTGAGTGAGGTATCCCAGACCCAGAAAGAGAAATATAATATGTACTCACTCGTAAACAGATACCAGACATAAAGCAAAGGACAACCCGTCTACAGGTCACAGCCCCAGAGAAGCTAGGTGACAAAGAGGACCCTAAGAGAGACATACATGGATCTGCCTAGGAAGGGGGGAAAGACAAGAACTCCTGAGTAAATTGGGAGCGTGGAGGGTGGGGGTGGGGGTGGTGAAAGGGGACAGGGGAAGAGGGGAGGGGAGTGGGAAATAAATATATGGCACATTCCTAGCCAAGCAATTAAAATGAGAGAGATTTAAAAAAAAAATAAGAAAAAGGCAAAAACCAGAACTAAATAAAAGGAAACAAAATAACTAAAACACCACCTAACCGGCACAGATTTATATATATATAAATACAGATTTATATATATATTTGTTGAGTAGCCACAATGCGCTAGTCACTCTTGTGACTTTAGGTGCATGTAATGTGTAGGAGGCTGGATATAGGTATGTGATCTTAGGGATGAAAACCTCAGACAAAGCCTTAAGGAGTCACGAGTGTACTCGTGGCAAAAAAAAAAAAGAGAGAACTCAAGGAACAATGGAAACATACACCAGAAAGGGTCGTGTTACAGTATTCTGTCTTAACGGTTTGAATCTAGACTGTCCCCCAAAGGCCACGTGCTAAAGGTTTGGACCTTTGCTGGTGGCGCTACTGGGAGCTGACAGAGTTTAATGACCTCTGAGCCTAACTGAAGAGAAAGAGGGTCCTTGAAAGGGCGCTAGGGTGACACTTCCTGGTCACCAACAGATGAGCAGATCCCTTCTGCCCATGGCTGCTACCGAATGTGCCGCCTCACCACCGACCCCAAAACAAGCGAGCCAATAACCACGGGCTGAAAAGACGAACCCGTGGTCCTTTACCTCCCGGCATGACCACCCCTGGCGTTTGTCACAGTGAAATCATTTTCTTCAGATGCTTCTCTGACGTTTCAGCGAGTTCATTTTCCAGAGAAAAAAGAAACTGGGCCTCGGAAAACACTTTAGCCCAAATAGCAGAGGAGCCAAATAATGAGGACGAAGATTTGGTTGAAAAATCTATTTAGCATCTCTCAGTGGACGATAACAAGGCCCGATATAGCCTTATTAAGATGAGGATATGTTTCTTATTTATTGTCTTGTTAGCCGCAGACTCGGATTCTGATAGGGCGATTTTCAGGGCTGAAACTCTCGATTTTCTACTAATAGTCGAACTAACAGCAAAACTGTGTTTGGATTTAATTTATAGGGATTTAACACACCTTTAAGTGTGAATTTCTCCAAATGCTCTTGTTATTTCGTTGAAGATAGTCTATACGGACATGGGATCCTGCTAGAGTAATTGAGAGCAGTGCATAGGGCGTCATGTCCGTTGACCAGCAATTGCTAATAACGGTTTTTACAGGTTTTATTTTTAATCCTAGAAATCCTGAATTAGAAAGTGTTCGATAGACGTTGCAAGTTGAATGTTTTAAAGCTTATTTTTGCTTTTAGAAAGGAGCCCTTCTCCCCGCCCCAGGACGGCCTAGCAGATGGTGCTGCAGTTGAGCCAGCACAGTTCACTTGACTTCCACCAGGGGGCGATGCTCTCCAAGCTGTGACGTCTCCCGGGGAGCTTCCCCTTCCATCTCCAAAGAGGACCGCCACAAAAATACTTCTTTTGAATTTATGTTTTGCGACCTTGGAAACACCATGCTGAGTGAAAAAAGCCAGACACAAAGGCCACATGCTACACGGTTCTCTTTACATAAAAATCTATGCAGAGGTCATAAATATATTAGATAAGAAACGACAGGAGGCCTGCAACGCCAGCCTCTTCAGAATGCAAGCTGCCGGGGAAGCGGCTGCCCCCTGCCATCACCTATTCGCAGCGGAGAGGCTACTGCCAGCACGGTGCTCCTCGGTGGCTTTTTTACTGTCATGTTAGCCGCTTCTTGAATTCTGATGGAAGAGTTTTCAGGACTGGCAGAGTGAGGGAGTACCCGAGAGCTTGGGGCTAGGGACTGATCATCAAGAACACTGTGCACTGTTCTCAGTCACATAATGCTGACAAAGAGCCCTCCTGTTCTTCCCAAAGATGTTAGGAGAGCTGAACCTCAGTTCCTCACATCAGAGGTCACCTCAAGGCCACCCTCTATAGAGAAGACCTTTTCCCATCCTTTTTCACAACCCGGCCCCACTCCAAGAGTTTGGGTAATCTCTCCCTCAAACACAGAGCACAGCCCACAGTGTCAGCTTGGCCTAAAGTTGATAGAAAAGAAATCAAGAGCCGGGCGGTGGTGGCGCACGCCTTTAATCCCAGCACTCGGGAGGCAGAGGCAGGCGGATCTTTGTGAGTTCGAGACCAACCTGGTCTACAAGAGATAGTTCCAGGACAGGCTCCAAAGCCACAGAGAAATCCTGTCTCAAAAAACCAAAAAAAAAAAAAAAGAAAAGAAAAGAAATCAAACAGAAGGGTAATCACTGAGGGAGATATCACTCCCAGCCTTGAGATCCATGATGGAGCCACTGTCCGCTGTCCCTGTATCAGAACTTGCGCACGCACATGCGCACGCATGCACGCACACACACATGCGCACACACACACACACATGCACATGCGCACGCGCGCACACACACACACACACACACACACGCACATGCGCACGCATGCACGCACACACACATGCGCACACACGCACATGCGCACGCGCGCGCACACACACGCACGCACAGGCACGCACATGCTCACATGCACCTCCGTCATGAGAGGAAAGTGAGTGGCTGAAATCATGGGTGCTGCACTGAAGCCAAAGCTGCCAACCTGTCCCCATCTGTCTTGTGTGACACGCACAGGGGCTCTCTAGAGTGAAGTTAATTTTACAGACTCTCACAGAATTCCATGCACATTGGACGAGTATGTGTCTAAGCCAGGTATGGAGTGGACAGCTCCCACGTCCTTCCTAGTGAGTGGGTAACTTCCTTCCCCGCCCCCTGCCTGGACTCACTTTAGTGTGGGCTAAAATAGGCCACAAGTGTTGACAGCGAATGGGTCTGATTTTAAGTTCAGTGTCCCCATTATCGGCTATAAAACCTCAGGCAGATTCTTTACAATTTTCTTTCACCTCTCTCGTTTACAAAAAAAGACCTCCCAGACTTGCTTCACACGGGGGCTAGGGGGAATGGGAGCTACATGCTCACCCATGCTGTATTCACAAGAGAGATTCGCTGCCTTTTTAGCAGACTCTGCGAATCCACACCCGGTTCATGGTCAGAACTGTATTCTATACAAAGCCATTTCTGATGCATCTGCCTTCATACCTGCCATGTCGTTTAACTATAATGGTGACTGATAGCTTCCGGTCTGCCTCCTCCTGTCCTACATAGCTACAGTGTCCCCGTTGTCTGCCTCATTCCCTCACCCTACTTGACTGACTTTAAGTGCCTTTCGGTAAGAACACTGGCTCACGCATCTGTGTGGCACCGTGGTTTGGGTCACCTCACTGCACAGCTCCAGGGAAGAGTTTAACTGGGCTTTACGGGAAGTGTATCCCTGAGTTTATGCGGTGTCTGTCCTCTCTAAGGAAGGTTTCAAACCTAGTAGATTCCCGCTATGTACCTGTCAGCTGACCCCTGTGTCCTTCACCTGTCTGACCTGTGAATCAGGGATTTCCAGTTAGAAGGGAGAAGGTATAGGGCTAGATTTATTTTTAAATAATAAAAGCACTGGAAAATGAGTTCCTTTGAACTTTCTATTCAACGTCTCTTTTGATAATCTGTTCTATGAAAGTTTCATACATGTATATAATGTAAATTGATCTTATCTGCCTTCCTCTACTTCTCTTCCCCAACTCCCCCAGGATCCCCTCCATCACATTTCTCTTCCAACTTCATGTCCTCTTTTAAATTTATTTATTTATTTACTTGCTTACTTATTAACTCACTGAGTCCAATTAGTCCTTAATGTGGGATTCCCCTCTGTATGCTGTGAGTATGTTTTATTACCATTGGTTAATAAAGAAGCTGCTTTGGCCTATGGCAGGGCAGAATAGAGCTAAGTGGGAGAACTAAACTGAATGCAGGGGGAAATAAGGCAGAGCCAGGCAGATGCCATGTAGGTGCCCAAGGAGAAGAACACTGGAACCTTACTGGTAAGCCACAGCCTTGTGGTGATACA
>JAQHUG010000057.1:4332975-4348738 GCA_028555095.1 Dicrostonyx torquatus | reverse complement strand
TTCATCTGGTGTGTTCCCCCTTCGGGTTATTCTTCTAGACATTTCTGCATCTTCTGTGAGCTACATAGCCAGGTAGGCCCATTGGAGCCAGCCCCAAAAGTCTGGGGTGGAAAGAAGCAAAGAGTTTTTTCTCTACTCAACTAGACACTCCATATTGTCACTGTCCCTGAATAAATCTAAGAGATGATTTTGTTTTATGGTCATGAGTATACTTTGCCGCTTATTTTCAATGTTTGCCTCCTTTTCAGTCCCATCACTTCCTTGCAAGTCGTTGTCTAGAACACTTGTACCATGCCATTCCCTCAATATGGTCCCCCGGGTTTTATAAGACTAGACCAAGGAGCTCTCAGAGATAAGCAACAGCTAGGTATAGTCCCTACCTTACCATGAGCACAATCTCCTTCCCTCCCTCTCTCCCTCTCATACTTTTCATCTCTTCCCTTTCTCCAAGACAGAGTCTGGATGCTAGAACCCCAATTCCCAGTGGAATGCAACTTGGAGGTGAGGGATTTGGGAAGTAATAAAGTCTTAAGTATCCTGACCATATTGGCACCCTGATCTTAAGATTCTAGCCTCCCAAATAATCTTCTGTTGTTTAAGCCATCTGGTCCATGACAGTGTTACGGATGCTCAAACCAACTAAGACAGACGTGTCCTTCTGATCTGCTCATTGTGAATCTGTTTCATTTTGGATAACCTTACAGCTCCTACATGTCATTAGAATCTATCTTTTCCTTCTTCCTTAGTACCCTCAAAGTGTGAGCTGCTCAGGCTAAGGAGACTTGGTGCAAAGCGTCTGTAGAAGAAGACAGACTAGACGGCAGGCGCCTTTAATGTCAATGTGTGTAGTCTTTGAAATCTAGTCCTCTTCAAGTGTCCTCGTCATGTGTCTCATGCCATTATCACTTGAACCTACTCCAAGTGGGCTTTCACTTCCCATTTCACCAGAAGTCCTCTCATCACAGGCTCTGAGTGTGTCCCCAGCGGGACACTCAATAGCCAAGTTCCAACCTTGAGTTATTTCAGCCATCAGCAGTATCTGATTCTGCTCATCGCTCTCATCTCTACAGACATCTTCTTCTCTGCATTCCAGACTTTGCCACTCTCCCTTCTTCTCCGTCTCAGTGATGTCTCCATGTCAATTCTTGGTTCTTCCTCATCAATCTGTCCTCTCAACTGTGAAGTTCCTGGAGGCTTGCCCCAGCCCCAGCCCCTGACTCTGTCCATTTCTAGACATAAGAAATGCTCCCAAGATTTGAATACCAGCCAGGCATGATGGTTCATGCATATAATATCAGTATAAGAAAAGCTAAGGCAAGAGGATTGTCATGAGTTCAGTCAATCTGGGTTACTCCGACCTGGATTATTAAACAAAGATTCTGAATACGTACGTACGTATGTACGTACGTACATACATATATACATACATACATACCTAAATGCACTTGGATACCACTCTACATCTCCCAAAATTTTATCTGTAGTCAATTACCTTTTCCCTGAAATATTCACTTTTACTTTGTCATTTAAGTACATGATTGGTATTTTACAGTTAGTTTACAATGCAAATCCTTGGCCAGAAAGAGGGCTCAATAGCTTAAGATTCTTGAGACCCCAAGCACAACGAACTACATTTGCTCCTGAACCCACTTGGTGGAAGAAGATCAATGACTCCCACAAATTGTCCACTGCTTGCCACATGCATTTGTGGGACACACACACACACACACACACATACACACACACACACACACACACCAATTGGGGACACACACACCAATCAATGTAATTTTATAAATTTAAAAGCAAAATACAGCTGAACTCCTCTTTGTTTATTTTATCTTGTTCTGGTTTTTGCTTTTGGAGACAGTTCCTCTGTGTAGACCAGGCTAGCCTCGAACTCACAGAGATCTTGCCTGCCTCTGCTTCCTGAGTGTTGGAATTAAAGGTATGTGCCACTGCTGCCCAGCAAAACTAAACTCCAGATTATCTCTGAATACTAATTCTAAAACTTTACCATTTTGGAGGAGCCATCTTTACCTTTCCCTCTTTCTCATGTTACACACTCAATGACTCAGAAACACACCCAGAGTGAACCAAACCACTTCTTGGCCATTCCATCAAATGTATCCTGATCCTACTTTTTAAATCTTGATGATTAGGTTATTGCAGTCACTCCGTCCCATATGGCCAGCCTAGAGCTGCTTTCCAAAGGATCCACCAGAGTGGTCCCATGGCAGTATAAGTCAGATGGTTTCATGCCTCCGCCTGCACTCCCCGTGTTCCCATCCCTCTACCCCCAAAGCTGCAGATCTTGTTTTCTGAGGCTGCCTTCCTGACTCGTCTGTTTGGCCCCACATCTTCCTTCTCACCCCAGCCTCATTCTGCAGGTCCTCGGAACCCTTCACCTTTCCTGGAAATCCTCAGACATGCCTCCCTCCTTTTCCTTTAGGGCTCAGGCTCCAAGTTGTCCCCACCTCACTTTTCTCTTTGAACCTGCAAACCTCCCTCCCCCTCCTGACAATGACTTTGCCTCTGCTTTGTTCTTCTCCAAGGTGATGCTTTGGAACTGACAACTCTGCTTATGTTTCATTGTTTCTTTGACTCTTTACCTTCACCACAATAATAATAATAATAATAATAATAATAATAATAATAATAATAATAATAATAAAGCCTCCATGATGGTGAATACATTTTTCCATCTTGATTCTCACTAAGACTATGACATACACTCCATAAGAGCCACTCAACACTTCTATAATGGATGGACTGTGGGAGCACATGAGAATCTTTTAGTGCTGAATAATGTACCTTGGAGAAACAGTTTAACTCTATAATAAAGAAGGAAAACTGCTCCCCAATGTAACTTACACAATTTTTCTATTTTGGGAATGATGTGCTATGTAACACTGTTTCCACAGAGAAATTTCAGTTTTCCTTTCTTTGTTCCATGCAATGTCCGAGCACGGAGGGCTATACAGAAAACAAGACTCCTTACTACACCTTTCCAAGGAAAATGCTAGCGTCTCTTACCTCCGTTTGAAAACAAACAGGTACAAGTCCATTTAAATTGTTTCTTTTCTTTGGACAGACCATATTCATTAGCATAGTGTTTGCTTCAGTGTTCTTTAGCCTGCCTGTAAGCTAAGGAGTTATAGAATAAGAATTTATTTTAGGTTGTCCAGAAAAAGTGTTCAAAGCCTCGGGATGGAAGGAGAGTTCTGGATGGGCATCCACTGGTCACCGCTCTACGTGGAATAATGCATGCCGAGGTTAGGAGGTCTCAAGAGACTTCACTGCTGTTCAAACTGGCAACGCGTGTGTTCTGCTGAGCTGGAGGTCGAGTTCCCTAGCGCCTCTCAACAGAACTTGTTCATCTGCGACCCTTCAGCGGTACCACTAGGTCCAACAGGACTAGGTGTGGTCCTGTCTCTGCACTGAGTCAGAGCTGAAGAGAAGAAATTTGTGGCTCTCTAGAAATAAGAGACCAGACCAGGAAGTTTCTCTCCTTGTCTCCGTCTGATTTTGTTACATAAAATTCAGATCCTGCTCTCCTGACCCCTTGTCTCTAGCTCTCTGCTAAAGGTTTTGCAAGGCTTTTCTTTTGAGTTAGACCCAGGCAGTTGGACTTGAAGGGCTCACTTGGTCGGAATGAAGGGCCCTGGGCTGGGGGGGGGGGTGGTCTGCCTGCAGCCCTCTGGCAGCACAGACATGAACAAGCACTTGCTTCTAAGAGGGTAATGGTCTTGCCCTTTAGCAGGGCTTCCAGTGGGAACAGTGGGCCCATGGAGACGGCCCCGCCTGACATCCAGTCCTGTTTCTCCTTTTTCATCTGGAGTGTGTGCTTCATCCTTTAACAGAAAAAAAAAAGAGTTTATGAATCAAAGTAGTATCGCTTTGGACCGACAGATAGTCTGGAGACTCTTTCAAATACGCCATGTTCTTTCCCCCATTCTGAATATGTATGGTCTATTTCTGAGATAGGACACACAGATCTTTATAATATCTTCCCCAAGAAAAGAAGCAAAAGAACAACTTAACCAGAAAAATAAGAGAAGCAATCATTAAAATCTATTAATCCTGTCTTCTACCAATAATAATAATAATAATAAGTTATTATTGGTGAGTACAAGAAGCAGGCTTGAAGGCAGGGCATGGGTGTTTAAAGCCCAGTTTTACAATAGGGTGAAAAAACAGCTACATGTTTCTTAGAAGTACTATGTTGCTTCAACAAAACCAACCTTGAAATGTATGCACATCCCTACAACTTCTAAACATCCTCAACTTTAAACACTGCGGCTTCGCTTCTGTCTCTTGCGCTCACATCCTAAGGATGGCTGGTGCTGGCTGGTGCTGGCTGGTGCTGGCTGGTGCTGGCTGGTGCTGGCTGGTGCTGGCTGCCCCTGAACGGACGCAAGCATGATAAAGCAACCTAGGAGAGCAGAGTGAGTGAGGAGGATTTGTCCTCTCTCTATGCGACCTCCAACTGAGCACACAAGATCACGTGGGCACGTCAGAGGAGCAGCAGGTGTGCGTCCAGCCATGACGACAGTGGTGAGCCACAGGAATGACTAAACTACGCTTATGCGGTAGAAGCACACGTCACTACACTGCAGTGCAGTCACACCCTGGAGTCGCCAAGAACGAGTTAGATCTCTCTGTCGACATTTGCTCCTATTTTCCACATCCATCTATCTCAGATTGTAAAGTCACATGCTTAATTGATAATAATGCTCATTTCCTAAAAACACACGGGTACACAATGCTACAGGAAATTCATTTGTGTGTACAGAGTCATGCATACCATAATATTGTTTCAGTCAACAAAGGACCGTACTATGGGATAGCTCTATAAGATTATAACAAGGGAACTGGGGATGTGGATCATTTAGGAAAGTAATTGCTGAACCAGCTTCAGGACTTGGGTTGGATAGCCAGCACAGCACCCAGCTAAAAGGCTGCGCACGGCAGCATGTGCCTGTAATCTCAGAACTGGGGAGGTGGAGACAGATGAAAGGGTTTACTGGACAACCAGTGTAGCCAAATCAGTGAATCAGTGAGCTCCAGGTGCAATGAGAGACTCTGTCTCAAAAACAAAACAACAACAACAACAAAAACAGATGAAAAGTAATTGAAGAAGATGCTGACATTAACCTCTGGCTTCCATGTGCATATGCACAAATGTGTGTGCACACTGCATGCACAAATGTATTGCACACCTGCATGCACAAATGTATTGCACACTTGCATGCACAAATGTGTGTGTGCACTTGCATGCACATGAACATACCATACACACACAAACACACATGCAATTATATATTCGATGTTTAGTAAGGTCTAGTGTCTAGATTAATGTAGGCACACAGTGTATGCATCTGAAAGGGCATGCTTCAAGTTGTTCCTCACAAAGCAGTTGATGGAAATCAGGGTGGATCTCCATGTACTAGCAACATTCCTTTCGAATTTGGTCTGTTTCCCACTTCCCATGCAGCTGATGAAATGGTTCCAGACCTTGCCATATGAAAAAAAAATGCAAACATCATTTTCCGCCTGGGATATTTGAAGTTGTGAGTCTTCAGAGTGGTCCCCCCACCACAGTATGGAAGCAGAGCCTGGATTACTCAATTCCTTAGTGTACACATTGTGTGTGTGTGTGTGTGCATGTGCATGTGTGTGCACACACGTGTGTGTGCGTGTGTGCGCACGCATGTGTGTGTGTGCGTGTGTGTGTACATGTGTGTGTGTGCATGTTGTGCATGTGTGTGTGCGTGTTTGCGTGCGTGTGTGTGTGCGTGTGTGTGCGTGCGTGTGTGTGTGTGTTGGAAGAGGGGATTGTTGTGCAAATCCACTGAGAGGTGAAAACTAATTAATGTAGTATATTTAGCTGTCTGGTGGAGAACAAGTTGCCACCGACTCGAAGCTAGAAGTAACGGTATTTCCCACATCACAGGTCAAAAATTTGGAGTGGTTCTGGCCTTGGATTCCTCAAAGACGGTGCAACCAAGGACTAGACAGCTCAAGTCTTGACTGGGCCTTGAAGCCCACACACGACTGTTGAAAAGTCTCGGCTTCTTGGTAGCTCTTCAGCAGACACATTCCTGGCCCTCTCCCCGAGTCGTACATGGCGTGCTACCTTGTTTCTACAAAGTGAGAGACATGAAGGGGGGAACGAAATAGACTAAAAGGAAACTGAGAATGACTACAAAACAGAAGCCAGAGTTGTGTATAGCCTAATCTCAAAGGGGAGTTCCTATCGCATCTCCTTGTGCTGTCTGTTACAAGTCAGACCCACACCCAAAGAGATGTAAAATGCCCAAGACTTGAACACAAGGAGATGGCTTAAGGGACCATCTGTGAAGCTGGTTCTGACAGCACCACACCATAGCTAACCCCCAAACAGTATTTGAAACATTTTATAGAAAATGTCAATTACTTCACTAGAACAGTAAAACTTCATATGACATTTTTTAAAGTTTATCAACAGAATTGGCTGTAGATCAGCTTTTAAATTATTCTGTTTTCTCTGTATAGCCACAGATTGTCTACTGTTGTTCTCATAATTCATCCTCACGAAATAAGAAAGAAACAGAAGAAGAGGACAAGAGATGGAAGAGAAAAAGACAAGGTAAAGGAAGGAATTCTCTCCCAACCCCCAATCCTCTAGCCTGCATTTTCCTTGATGTCCAACCTGAGACAAGGATTCCCCACACAGGCAGCCAATTAAGAACTGATTCTGTAGCCGCGCTAAGTGTTCTAGAACATGTGCAATGGAGGAGACAGAGCGGGGGGCTGCCAATGACAGTGCCGACCGACACCGGTCCTCTCGTGCCTCTATCCACGGGGACGTTCTGAGAAGCCGTGCGGGATGCGTGCTGTACTTGTTTACTCGGGGCGGGGGGAGGGATAAAAAGAGTTTTCGCTTCAGGTCAGGCAATGGTTACAGGGCCTCAGAAGCACTGATCCTCCACACAGCCAGTTTGAAGAAAGGCAGACCCAAGGATCCCCACAGACTTTTAAGACTAAAGTTTTAGAGAAGCCATAGGACAGGAGTGAGACAGACAGTCCCGGTCTCCAGGGAGACCCCATCACACAGCACTGCACAGTTACCCGCCTGATGGAGGGGATAAAGGGGGGGTGAGGGGATGGACTCGAGCATCAACCACCTGCCCTTTTTCGTGAAAGAGGATGATTACTCCTGACGCCCCCAGCAGGCGCTCTCTTACCTGAAGCCTCATGTTCTCATTGTCTACAAACAGGTGACATTATTAGTCACAAGTGAAAGCAAACCTACCTATATTTGTCAGTTATCACCTGTGGAGTAAAAAAAGCAGGCTTCGCTAGCAAAATGCAAAGATGTTATGTGCATCTTGATTGGCGTGAAGTCACGTGTTAGCTACTTTGAATCACTGTCGCTTGAAAAGAGGAAGGGTTATTTTGGTTACAGAGGGCTCACCCGTTGTGACTGGGAGGGCGTGGCAGGGCTAGCTGGTTCATATTATGGTGGACCAGGAAGCAGAGAGCGGGAGAATCCCAACACTTGGCTACCTTTCACCCTTTTCCCTTTTGTGCACTCTGAGCCCCAAACGCGTGGAATGATGTCACACATATTAAGAGTGGGTGTTCTTTCCTTACCTGAATCCTCCCTGAAGAAAATCTCACAACATCTAGAGTCACACTTCAGTTATTGTAGACATGATGAAATGCTGTGTCCCGGGAAGCAAATTGCCATGATGTTGTATCAAAGACCATCGGTCATCTTTCATCACCCTATCTTCTTCCACTACTACGAAGTGATAGGATTATCACACGTCTGCGCAAAGACTATAAATGCCCAGCCTCCTTCCCGGCTGGAACGGGATGTGACTGAGATGGGGACAACAGAATGTCCAGATGAAGGATGTGTCACTTCGGGGAAAGAATCAGAAGTCTGCTCGGAGGAAGAGGGACAGGGAAGTGACAATACTTCATTCTGAGTTAACTTTGTCCCAAGCCAAATCTATTGCTTGAATCATGTTTCCTTTTGTCTTCCTATTAACCTAGGGGGAAGACATTATTTCCTCTGGTTTATAACCTAAGAAACCAGCCTTGACTCTGCAGACAGAAAATGACAAGACTATTCCCTTAGTGACTGCCCCTGCATTTCAGGATGTTGCTTTCATCTCTCTCCACTCAAAAGTGTCCTTAGGGCATTTCCTATTTCCTAGACATGTCTACAGCTGTCAGAGTTGCTCACTTAAAGGGCAACCACAAGAACCTAGCTCCTCAAATCAAAGGATGCAGGATGGAAGAAAATGTTTGCCTAGAGAGGTGTTTTTTCCTGCTACTGAATCAAGGTTAATCCTAGAGGGCAAGAGGGCTCAGAGGAAGAGAGGAGCAGTTGGGACACTTGGGAAGAGAATGAGATTCATTCCTATGGTCTCTACAGTCAGGTACTGGGAGCGAGTTAAATCTCCCCGGGTCCTTCTCATCCCTCCTGGTGGCCCAGCTTTCCCAAACCACCAAGCTGGCATCCCAATGCCAAGGGAGGGGTATCACTGTGGAGAATAACCTGTGAGAGCCATACTTTTTGTTTCAAATGAGAGAGTTTATTAAGCATGTGCCAAGCCAAAGTAAAAGAACAAATAGCAGGTAACAGAGAGATCAACAGCTGAACATCCTCACTTAAGAAATGCCCTCGGAAAGGACTGGGGAACCCCCCTGAGTTCTTGTTGGAATCCTTTGCTGAGAGAGTGCTGAGCAAAATGATTGGCGTCTAGCTTCTCACTGTGACTGTGGGTGTTCTCTACTATAGGATAAACAGGAGTAACTCTGATGGTAGACCTTTCATCTGTTCTCAGGTGGACAAAGCCAGGCACTCAGCTAGAATTTTGGAAGACGGTCCCTATCTCCACATCATGCGGACCCCACAAAAGCCAGCCAATACAATAGGTGAGCAGGATGTCACTCAGCTAGAATGTTGGAAGACGGTCCCTATCTCCACATCATGCGGACCCCACAAAAGCCAGCCAATACGATAGGCAAGCAGTAAATTTATCCATTTTGCCTCTGCTCAAAATGGCCCATCATTCTCTGGGTCTCAAATGCGCATCGGAAAGTGACTTGTCATATCCCTGCTCCCGTCCTGTTTGGTCACACTAAACACTTTCCCTTTGCTGCGGTTTTAAACCACTGGGAAGTCATTTGAGCATTTCTTCAAGGACAAAAAAACATAAAACCTCTCTTTTCCATTTTCTAGGTGTTAATTGCACAGAGCAGCAGCCTCTGAGGTGAAAATACAAAGTGAAGCAGACAGCAGCCCCTTCCTACAGCCGGGTCCCCGGTGCTGACTTCAAGCGTAGGATCGGCTGCCTTGTAGTAATTACTTCTAGATCTGCTCAAGGCTGCTATGGTACAAACACCTTCACCTTCATCTCCACCATGGCTCCTCAGCATCTGAAGATAACAAGACGACAGGGACACCTTGGGTCCATCAGCTTCTCCCAGCAGCAGGATCTGAGTGAGTCTTGCAGGCTAACCACTCACCTCAGGGGTCTATCCTTCTTGATGAATCTGAACAAAGGAATAAGGCAGAAAAAAATGAATATGATTTAAATAAAGGACATCTCTAAGGAGTAAGGATGGGGAAAACGTAAGAGGTTGTCCCTGTGTTTGGAAGCAAGACTCCAAGAAACCAAAGCTCAGAGATATCTTTAGTGAGGAAAAAAAAAATCAAAACAAGAAGACATTGATGAAAAGACAAGATCTAAAAGAGACAAAACAAAAAAATAAAAATAAAATAAAATAGGGGCTATCTGGGAGAAACATTGACATTGACAGTGCTATAGATTTCAACTTTCTGAGCGTCAGTCATCAAATTCCATGCATTTTGAGAGCAGACATGTTTGACTATCTGTGTTCTTTCTAAGAGCTAGGAGAGACTCAAGCGAGTCTAACAGCATGGAGAAGTTGGCAAGCACCTGTAAATCATTTTTAATAGTTGCAGTTTGTAAAATAATGGGTCCTGAGGGAAGACATCTAGGAGCTTCATCACAGCTGGGTGGTCCCCATCACTTCCCTCAGCTTTCCTCTGAAAACCCCACATCAGCGATGTCATTGTCTGCCTGGCTGTTTCCCTTCCACGCCAGCTGGAAGGCAGAGAGCACAGAAGAGAGTGACAATGTGGCACTCAATAAGTGTTCTCAGCCAAGCCCTGGGCTTGCGAGTGGGGTTCAGAGATGATGGGCCACAGCACCACTTCCAGATGGCGTCCTGCTCCTTGCCTGGCCGTAGCTGGGAGTAGAAAGATCTAGAACACTCCACTCTTCCACCTTCTTTCCTTCAAGGCATTTTGGATCCTGTTTATTTCATTTCGCTTCCACTCTGGTTTCCTTTAAATGCATTTGTGGGGGAGAAAAAAAACTTTAATGAATAAAGCTCCCCAACTTTCACATAAGCACATCCATGCAAATTGCACCCAGCTCACAAACTAGAGCGTGTTCAAACCCAGGTGACTCTTAAGCCTGATCTCAGATGCTGCAGTCCTCCAAAGCTAGCTATCAGTGTGGTTCCAAGAAAATTCTGTGACTATTTCTGGATTACACACAAATGGAATTATGTATTATATACCCTGTTAAGTTCGAATGTGTTTGACATTGTGTTGCTAATAGTCACCCATGTCATTGCGTGTGCATATACACATGACCCTTAACCCACAATGGGGTTGCATTCCAATAAGCCCACCCTGAGATGAAAATAACATCATTCAAAATGTGTGGAATACACCTAATATATTGACCAGCGCAGCACAGCAACACAGTACACAGGAGAACATAGGTTGTTTCCCCTTGGGTTCATGTGACAAATTGGGATCCGTGTACTGTGGGCTAATCCTTGTGCACCCTGTGAAGAGGTGCTGCTCTCATTGGTTTAATAAAAGGCTAACTGGTCAATAGCTCTGCAGGGAGAGATGAGGCAGGAGAGCCAGACGGACAGAACACTGTGACAAAGAAGAGCAGAGTCGCCAGCTAGATGCGGAGGGAGCAGGACATGTAGAAAATGAGGCAACAAGCTATGAGCCACGTGGCAGGATGTGAATTAATAAAGATGGGCTAATTTAAATTGTAAGAGCTACTTAGTAACAAGCGTAAGCTATCAGCCAAGCACTTATAATTAATAAGAAGTCCCTGGGTGGTTATTTGGGAGCTTGCAGGTGGGACAGACACTTCCACCATCTGTGACTTGCTTGCTGGTACATCAAGGAAGACTATCAAAGACTAATTAAATAAGGCACTGATCTGTGCCTTATTGAGCCATCTCAAAGAGGAGGCTTCCTCCTGCAGCAGATGGGAGCAAATACCCATAGCCTGACATTGCACACACACAGAGACCTTGGAACACATAGTTCTAAATGGGATATCTCTATGAAATCCCACCCTTCAGAGCTCAGGGAACCCCTCAGAAGAAGAGACGGAGAGAGTTTAAGAGTCAGAGGGGATGGAGGACACCAGGACAAAGCCCACTAAATCAACTGAACAACGGGACAGTGGCCATATGATCTCACAGAGACAGAAGCAGCAAGCACAGGGCTGACATGGGCCTGCACCAGGTCCTCATGTGTGTGTGGTGTGTGTGTGCATGTGTGTGTGTGTGTGTGTACATATTATAGCTCTCAGTTTTGCATTTTTTATGGGACTCCTCAGTGTGTTAATGAGCGGGTCTCTGATTCTTGTGCCTGTTCTTGGGGTCCTCTTCCTTTTGTTGATATGCCTCATCCAACCAAATTCAACATGATAGTTTTTGCTTCATTTTATTATATTTTATTTTGTTATGTTTTGTGGTTACCTCTTAGAAGCCTGTTCTTTTCTAATGAGAGACAGAAAAGGAGTGGATGCGAATGGGAGAGGAGATGGGGAAAAACTAGGTGAGCAGAGGGAGAGGACAGACCTGGGATCAGAATGCACAGTATGAGAGAGCCATCTATTTTTAACAAGAGAGAGAGAGAGAGAGAGAGAGAGAAATTTCAAATATCCTTAGCCTGGAAAATAATTGAATTAAAAGATTAAAATGTGGTTTCTATCTAAGATACATTGTTCTTGTACGTTCTTAAGAGAAAAAGGAAACTTGCTGTCAAACCGTTACAAACTAAGTGCAATTTGTAGCTGTGGTGTTTTTCTCATGATTGCTAATAAAACAGTGGGTCCTCCAAGCCCAGCTCTGCGTCTGTAGATTTAAGCATGTGTCTGCACTAAATAGGCACTGCTTTTGTCATATAGTTGCTCCCTTGTCAAAGAAGAGTAAAAATTGTTTACATGACATTAATGCCATATAATTATAGGTAATCTAGAGATGAGTTAAAGCTTGAAAACAAAGTGCTTCGGTTATATGCAAGTCCACCACTTTAAGGGACTAGAGTGCCTGCAGATTCTGATATCCTGGGTTGCTGGAACCAATCTCCAGCAGATAGCCGAGGATGCCTTATTTCATTGTATTAATATGCACAGAACACTGCTCCACCGCATTATTTATGGGTACTTTGCTATTCATAGCTTGGGTAGGGAAGCTGCCGCTATAAAAATTCTTGCACTTCTGTTTTGATGAACATTTATAGACATTTCTGTTGGGTACAGACCTCACAGGAGAATTGCCAGCGTAGATATTTAGTATGCTCCTAAGCAGTTCCCCCAAGCAGGAGCCCGGTTTGTATTCCCAACAACAGCAGTTAAAAGCTGTAGTTACTTGAGAAGCTCACACCTTGACATCATCCAGTCATTTTTAGTCCTCTATTGGTACAGAATGTGGTTTTGTTTTGTATTTTCCTGGTAACTAATGAAGTCAGTCACCTCCATATGTTTACCGACCACGTGATACCCTCATTTGTGATATTTATGTCCATTATGTAGCCCTTTATCCTGCCAGAATATGTATGTCCTTACTATGGCTTGGCAGATCTTCACACTGCGACAAACATCCTCTCCTGTTAGGTATAAACTTTACTCATATTTTCCTCTATCTCATCACTGGCCTTGTCACCCTTCTAATGCTGGATTTTAATGAAGAATCACTCTTAATTTAATATGATCCTGTATATTGTTCCGTTTCTTCATAACTGAAGTCTTTGAGAGTCCTTTACAATAAGCCTTCGCCCTCAAAACTGTGAAGCCTACGAAGGCGGTTCTCTGTGTTACCTGGCAGCTAAGCTCATTGGCCTACCTGTCACATCTGTATCTGCAATCCACCTGGAGTTGATGTTGACTCTGGAGACAATGAGAAGAATATGGCCCTCCAAAATAGCATTCCCTCTCTCACCACATACAGCGTCACATCTGTTATAGTCACAGCTCTGAATTTGTTTGTAATTTTTAACCTGTATATTTTTATAACTGCCTACGCATGCAATACCAGCATTTGGGAAGTGGGCACAGAGGATAGGGAATTTAAGGCCAACCAAGACTGCATAGTAAGTTCAGGGACTGGACTAAAAAGTGAGATCCTCTGCCCCTAAAATAAAAAATAAATAAATAAAAACAAAAGATTAATTTTAAGAGTTCTTGTAAGATGATGCTCATAGTTGTATGGCCACTGTTTGCATGCGTTAAAAGAAAAATAAAAGCAAAATGCAGAGCCTAAAACAAGTCTTGAACTTCATTTTATTCAATCAGGTTCTTCAACATTTCAGCTCATCCCAGTCATTCATATTTATATCTCAATAAGGTGTGGTCCCCTGTGCCATCAAGAACGTTGATAATCCTTTCAAGGATCCCTGCAGTGGCCTCAGAATTTTCTTCAAAGGTTTGATATTTAAGGACATTTTCATTTCAAAGTACAGAAAATTACACACACACACACACACACACACACACAAAGAATTTAACTTAGCAAACAGTAACGACTGTAAGGTACAATCTGATTTCAGAATTATTAAACGACTAGAGTTCATGCGCCTTAAGATCAAAGAAGCATGGTTCTTGTCTCAAGTCATGTTTCTAGAAGCGTGTGACAGATCGATGTGTATGTCATCCAGTGCAGAAATGTTTTTTAGGAAGGAAAAACAAATCTTCTAACAGAGGGAAGAGAGCAAGATTGGGGAGAGACAGAAGCTGAACGTGGATGGAACCCTGGAAAGTCTCACTTGATTTTACTCTGTCTTGAGGCATTGGGAGAGTCCTGCAGCCTTTTGTGACTGCCAGCCAGTCCTTGGCTAGTGTGGGAGGGTCCTTCTGTATTTGGGTTGCTTTCATTGGCTGAATAAAGAAACTGCCTTGGCCTTTTGATAGGACAGCCCTTAAGTGGGAAGAGTAGACAGAACAGAGTTCTGGGAAGAAAGGAAGTGTGGGAGACGCCATGCTTCTCCGGCCCGAGATGAACATAGATTAGGATCTTCCCGGTAAGACCACTACCTCATGGTGATTTACAGACGATTAAAAATGGGTTAAAATAATATGTAAGAGTTAGCCAACAAGAGGCTAAAACTAATGGGCCAGGCAGAGTTTAAATGAATAGTTTGTGTGTAATTATTTCAGGTATAAGTTAGCCAGGACCAAAAGCAGGCCAGTGGCTGGAGCTGGGAGCCGGGAGCTGGAGAACACAGCCCCCACAGCCCACTCCTCCTCATGCAACACATGGTGGCCAGCCATGTAGGACAGAATGAGTACCACACTTCTGTGAAGCAGCAAGTCCTCAAAGAAGCGATTAACTGAGATATTTTAGCATGAGCTTGCAAAGCAACTGGAAGACAGATGCTGAGTAAAGGGATCAGCAGCTTGGCACCAGTATTTGCTATCGTCTCAATGCCTACGTATAAGAGCACTAGTTGAACACCACAGTTCTCGCCTTCCTTTACAAGTGAGGATGCTGAAGTCTGGAGAGTTTAATGAAGTTATTCAGGGTCACACAGCTGGTCAATGGCAGAATTTGAACACATGTTTCTGATTCCAGAACCATTGCATTACAATTTGGGTCTTAAGTGACATCTCCCAAACATGAGGTATTGAAGACTAAGTCCCCAGCTTGCTGATAATTTGAGGTGGCATGAACGTATTAAGAGGTGGACCCCAGCAGTGGGTATTCAAGCCATTGTGGGATATGCCTTTAAGAGAAAGTAGCACCACAGTGTTTCTGTAGATCTCTTCCAGTGGTAGATGAAAGGTTTTGTTATCAATAAATTCCCATCATGATGTGCTCGGCACAGCTAAAGGTCACCATACAGACCTCTGAAACTCTGAGCCAAAATGTACTGTTTCTCTTTATGAGTAGATTTAGCAAGGTTCCTTGTTGGATTATCTGCTGTCAGATAATGCTCTCATACACTGAAAAGATTTGTCACTTGTATTAATTTAATAAAACACTGGTTAGCCAGGAGCCAGGCAGGAAGTATAGGCAGAGTGACCAGACTAGGAGAATTCTGGGAAGAGGAAAGGCAAAGACACAGTCACCAACTGGATGCAGAGGAAGATACATCAGAATGTTGCACTGAGAAAAGGAACCAAGCCACATGGCTAAATTAGACAAGAATTATGGGTTAATTTAAGTTGTAAGAGTTAGATAATAATAAGCCTGGGATAACAGGACACACAGTTTATAATTAATATGAGCCTATGTGTGTTTCTTTGGGATTGAACAGCTGCAGAAAATGGGCAGGACAAAAACTTCTGTCTATTTGGAATGCCAGTCCCCAAATAATGACACAGATAATTACAAATAATTATGAAAGCTTTGCCTTATCTTGGACTCATTCCCAATTGGCTCTTACAACTTCTATGTTCTGCCTAATGACTTTTTT
>JAQHUG010000057.1:4296957-4323011 GCA_028555095.1 Dicrostonyx torquatus | reverse complement strand
TCAAGTTCAGAGGATTTCTGATTATTTAATTTTATAGACAGGTAAGAGGCCACACGTATCCATATATTGATTAAAATCTCATGGGACAATAAAATACCTATTGTCCTAGGCTAAAAAGGGGGAAGTCCAGAGTCCAGAAGGTCAGCTGAGGTGTGTTCAACTGCTAACCCCAGACTCTGAGACAGAAGGTTCAACTTCCCTGACCTGCTTTATGCTGCCCATCTTAACGAAGAGCCCTGGTGAGCAGGCATTTGTGGAAACTCGGGATGCCACAGGTTCCTGCTAAAGCCACTTTCTGCAGAACGTTTTTTTATACAGACCATTCTTTGTCATGTATTAAAAACATAATCTTTATTTTCAAATATTTCAAAAAGTATCATCTGAAGGAAATGGAAAATAAATACAGAATAGCAATCTCCACAATAGAAAATACACAGAATAAGGGGGCCAGACTGTGGAGTACCCTGCTGACCTTTTTCAGTCTTTCATCATCAAAGAGAACGTGAAGTAGACAGAGAAGATGAAATACTTTGAAGAGGAAAAAAATATGAGTAGATTAAAGGCAGATGGGAAAGAAAATCAGAGAAGAAAGGGCGGGTCAGGGGAGGAGGTAGTGCTTAAGAGGGCCACTTGAACCAATCAAAGTACAAAGAGCAAATCCGTAGGAAGCCATGGATGAGGAGGTGGTGGGAGGAAGACTGGGTGGAGATTCTCAGTGGAAAAGGAGAGCAAGGGACGCGGCACTTCTCAATAACAGACTTCACTCAGGTGCACCCGTTCTGCAAGCCTAGAGTGGGTGGCAGAGCGGAACCTGTGCCTCTCTTTGAATGACTCCCGAGTTTAGGCAAGGGACTGAGACAAGGCCAGCGTCACTGCTCTGACAGCGTCAACCCAACACTTTCCTTCGTACACTTGCTTCTCTTTTCTCAACTCTTTAAAAGCCACCTTATCTAAGTCTTTGCTGGGCCCTTTGCTGACACTTCTGGCTGATTCCTTTGTCCCAGACCTGGGGACAGTCCAATTTAGAACCATTGATGATTATCGATCTCATGTGATGGGAAAAAAGTCAGACATATAAAGATCTCCTTGGTACAGAGTCCTTGTTCCCTGTGTCGTGCTGTACTCACTAATAGCCGGAGTCTTCAGCTTCATGTTCGAAAGACTTTGCTCTTGAAGGACTTATTCACGGTGTCTACACAGAGAGAGATGGGTTTTAGTCAAGATGGCAGGTTCCTCTTTCTTAGGGGACCTCAGACCCAGCTGTGGTCCCTTCCCTTGACCAGATGACTATTGAAGTCCTTCTTAGGATCAGAATGAGCAGGTCCTGCCCGCGGCAGTCCGGCCTGGCTTCCTCAGCAGCAAGGCGACAGTGATGAGTTTTTGTCAAGGTCCAACATAGAAGGACACTTGAGAGTGCTTTGCACAGTGAAGACCTCCTCCCGAGCTACCAGGGTTCACACTGTGTGTCGGCAAAGCTTAGAATTCTCCAGGAAAGCTTCACCAGATTGCAGAGTGAGATCCTGGGCTGACTTTCTGACCCTATGACCCCTGTTTAGCCAGGAATATTTACCTTTCGTTATAGCTTAGTGGAGGATTTCTACTAAAAAAGGGTTTCATAACCCTTAACAACTAGTTGTTGTACATCACAAATGATTTGTTTTCTTCTATATTTCCTCTGTAGTATTTCCCTAGGCAAGTCAATCCCGGCAGTCACTATTACACTATTTTAATTAATCTATTATTATTATGACTATCATCATCATTATTACCATTTATTTGTGTGTGTGCTGTAGGAATTCCTACCGCCAGTAGCCTTTAAGTTTCCCGCCCACGTGGGTGTGGCCTCTTATGCTGACGTAAAGCACACATTGACCTCTTTTCTGGCTGTGGGATTTGGTTGCTGTTCCCCGTTCCAGCAGAGAATTGTGATCTGCGAGTCTACCCCTAAATAAATAACCCTCTATTATACTTAATTCTGTTCTAGTGTGGGCTTTTTTTAAAAATGCCCTTCTTCATGTGTGTGTTATTAGCTTGGACATGCATGGCATGGTGTGTATGCAGGGATCCAAGAACAACTTCTGGGATTGGTTCTTGCTTTCCACTGTGGATCCCAGGCATCCAAGTCAGATAGATCACCAGACTAGGGTAGCCAGTATTTTTACCTACTGAGCCATCTCACTCCTCCATAACTTCAAAAAGATGATTGACAGCCCTTCCTTAAACTGAGTCCATATCCCACACCCGCCGCTCATTTTCCTTCCTTCTCCATGACCCAGACAGAGGACACAGGAAGCCATTTTTCTTCCTTCTTTCTCCTCAGGGAAGTACCTTCTCACTCTTGTCCTCTGTCTCCCAGACAACCAGTTCCTCCCCCAGGGAGGGAACCATACTAGGAATGGCAGGGTTGTCTCAGGACACATGGTCAGAGAGGCCAAGCATAAGATACAGAAGTAACTGGACACAAAGACAAAAGGAAAGTGAGCTAGAAAAACTAAAACTCAAGAGGACTGGAAGAGGGGAGACAGGCTGGGAAGTTGCCGCCTTCCTCTCTAATCTAACCTGCCGCTCCTCTGACTAGGACACTCCCGTGGGACCTGCATACGAAGCTTAGAAATACAGTTCTGCCGGGAGTCTACCCATCTTCCCTGTCAGGGACTAAATACATTGCACCCTCCACAACTTCATGATTTGAATACTCGGTTCCGTCAAGCGGTGCTGTGTGGGGACAGTATGAGAACTGCAGGAGGTGGGAGCTATCAGGAGGAAACTGGTCCCCTGGGAATGGCCTTTAGTGGGCCTGTTGCTTCCAGTCCCACCGTCTGCTTCCTCCTCACTTGCCATGCCCACAATGGTGCCTGAACCCTCTGAAACTGTGAGTTAAAGTACAGCCCCCCTCAACCTTAAACTGTTCAAAGCAACAAAATTTGATACATTCTCCTACCTAGAACAAGCCCTGTCACAATTTACGGTTTGATTTTGGAGATCCTTCCCATTCTCTCAGCCCTTCCCTTTCTGCCTTCTTTGTCTGGTCACTCACGTGAGAGTATGAGCCGGTTAGTAAGCACGTCTCCTGAAAGCAGGGTTTCTAAAAGGCAGCTTAGTCGGCTACACCAGCACCGACCCATGGGGGGCCGAAGAGATGGTTTGGCCGCTAAGAGCACTGACTGCTCTTCCAGAAGACTCAAGTCCCATCCCTAATACCCATAAGTCGATCTTACAACCATATTTAACTCCAGTCCCAGGGGATCAAAGGCCCTCTTCTGGTCTTTGGAGACACTGCACACAGATGGCGTGCACGCGTACTTGTAAACAAAGCACCCATATGCACAGAATAATAAAATATAAAATTGTAAAAATTAACACAAGGGATAGACGCAGATGTGGAGACACCAGCATTAGGCCAGTGACAGAGACGGAGGCATCACCCCCTTGCTGAGATAGCCAGTCCAGCAATCCCTTCTTGGCTCAAGCTGCTGGTCGAGCCTGTCTCCGATACCAATTCCTTTGTGACAGACAACTCTTTTTGTATCGTCAGTTACACCTCCAGGCCTTTCTCCTACAAAGTGCCCTAGCCCTTCTTGTGGGGGAAGTGGGTTGTCAGAACACCCACCTGTCCCCCTGTCCCTCCCTCCCTGTCTCCTTGAATTGCACCAGGCTACAGATTGTGAGCTGCAGCTTCTGGGTGCATGAAATGAAGTGGCAACCGAAAAAGGGATGGCTTGATTGTTACTCTGATGAGGGTGCAATTTTTATAATGCATGGAGCTGCAAACCAGCATGTGAAGTTACATGACCTTCTGTCCAACGCATAGGACAATATAATTAACTTGTTAAACAGCCTGGCTTCCCCTGAAAAAGATTTAAAACTCTGGCCGAGGGGTGTATTTATAGCCCGTGGAATAGACAGTTGTTATTTTCTGTGAGAATTGCAGGCGTCTTTATGTTTATTTTAAGCTGTCTATTCTATGAATCCATAATTCTTTAAGTATTAGTTATGGCTTATCTGGGACTTAAGAAGAGGGAAGAGGCTAGCACTCAAAAGCGTGTTAAATAATGCAAGGTATAAGATCCAGCAGGGGAAAGAAATTGCAAAGCTAAAGAATTCAATTTAGTTTTCAACTCCCTCTGGGCTATGTAACCTCTCAGAGCCTGTGAGGAATACTTCCGAATTCCTGCAGGGTTGAACCAGAATTCCTCTTTTCAACATTGTTAGAATTAAGTGGAGATGTGGTCCCCAGGATTCCATAGACTGTTCATGACTGTGCAGTAGTTCCCCCCCCCACCCTGGAAATATCTTCTTGATCCATCTCGACATGAATGCCCTCAACCAGTCAGAGAACCCCAAAGAAGCCACTTTGCCTCTGTCTAGTCTACTACAGCCCCATTGACCCATTGTCCATCAGCATTGGAGCTTAACATTTGGAACTAGTTTAAAACCTTTCTGTACAGATTTCCTCCAAAGAAGCCTCAGATGACCTGGATGCTGATGCCACATGCTGACTTCAGTTGGTTATCTGGGAAACTCCCAGCACAGCAAATTGAGGACAAATAAGAAATTCTTCCCGGCGGTGGTCTGGAAAGCGAGGAGAAACTGTTCCACCCCTGGGGTTGGCACAGCGATTTGGCATCTGCCCTCCATGCCTAGTGAAGTTACACTGTCTCAGAAAGATGCCTAATGATGTGCCCAGAAGTAGAACACAGTCCTATACTCCCGGGGTTAGCATGGCTCCATACAGGAACTAAAAATCTTTTCAAAGCGATGATAACTCCTCGCTCGCAAGCAAAACCCCATGACCTGCAATAAATAACCTGCATCCCTGTCATAATTGTGCCTCTGCTGTGTGAAGAAAACAAAGTATGTGACCTCCTCTCCCTCCGCACAAAGCAACCCGTAAGGGTGGGTGTTTGACCTCTATGTCACAAAGGAGGTGCCCAAGGACATTATCAGAAGGCAATGCTGAGTTTGCCACCAAAGTCTTCTTAGTACGGTTTTCTGGTTTGTGCTACTTATCATTCTGCTCTGCTACCCAGCCTTTTAAATAATCTCTAAAAAGGAATCTAGAGGTTTGGGATACAACATTTTGCCAGCACACCCCTCTGCAGAGAGTTAACTAAAGGCAGGAAGAATGTGGGCTGGTACAATCTAAAATGCTCGGAAAGACACTTTAACTAAAGGAATAAGTGATTCGATACCTACTGGGTGCTAGGAATTCAACGCAAGTTAGGTGCCAACCCAGAGCTGCAGACTTCAAGGTCGTTCAGAAGGTGATCAGTAGCTTAGGCACTCATTTTAGTATTCCTAAGAACTGCGTGGTTACGAATACTGTCCGTTTATGATATATTGTGCAGCGGAACAGGGACCAGACACAGCAGCAGCAAAATGAACATGTCAATGGAAAAGAAACCAGTTGGCAGAAACTAGAAAACCCTCCTCCTCCTAGGTGACAAGGAGCAGCGTGCCCCAGAAATGCCAAAGATAAGTAAGTGAACTTGGGAAGGAGAGGAACTATGTAAATGACCTATAAACATTCAGAGTTCCGTGGCCCACAGCCTTTTAAGCATCTCATCAGCTCTACACTGAACCATATTCTCACGAGTTCTTTCCTTTCCTTAATAAACTGGTGATAACATGTACAGATAGCCATGCGGCCCTAGTACAGTGCTTTGTCCTGGGACACAGGACCGTGGAGACATCAGCAGGTGCCTTCTGCGTTCAGATCCACACCCAACAGTAGGACCGGCTGCAATGAATTAGGCAGATTCAAAGGAAGAGCGAATTCTGCTATTCCCCTCCGAGCTTATGTTCATTTGTACAGCAAAGGCAAACTGAGAAACTTCCTCTAAACCAGTAACCTGGAATTTTACTGTTGGGGATTTTCAGATGATTTTGAGTAACCATAATTTAGCGGACAACATGCAAGCAACCACCTTTAAAAACATCAAGATTTTTGTGCAGCACACAGTATGCACACAGGAAGGAACGATGATACACAGCTGAATTTTCATGCATCCTGCAATCGCCACTCAGATCAAGAACATTCTTGGCACTCAGGCCTCGTCTATCCTTTCTTCCTTGTTTCCCTCCAAGGGCCATCTCTCTTCTAACCTGTAGACTCGTTCTTCTTTCCCAGATAGGCCTCGTTAAGACAATTCATTTGGAATCACTTCTCAAATGAACAAGGAAGCCTTCAAACAATTACAAACCTTGAAGAAAAAGCGTACCATAGATTCAGTGTGGAGATCTGAAACGCCTAAGACCCATCTTCTAGGACCTTTTATTCATAAATATTTATTTATTAATTAATATTTATTTATTATGGCGACCACAGGAGACACAGGCAGTTTTGAATCTTCAAGTTCTCAGGAAGAGCTCTTTCCCCAAGACAATGAGCAAGGGTAAATATTTCAGCGGATTTCAGTGTGTGCTTTTAAAGTCTCTCCTAGAAGCTGGGTTCAGGGCTCTCCCCATCCCCATTCTCCTCGTTTTGGCTGTTGAGCTCTTGACCTACTGCTCAGCCTAAGGGTGAGTCCCCTGTCAAACCCGGAGCTACATGTGTGCTGTGAGAAAGTGGTTAGGATTCAAGGCACTGGGAGAAGCCCTTCCTAAATTAAATGAAATTTCAGCGTGGTTATGTAATACCAAATCAGATTGTCTGATTTTCAAGAGAGATTTGGTTAAACTCAATTTTATATGTAATTTTCTATTTGTAGAAACTAATAGAAGGAAATCGTAATTGACATGAAAGGGAACAAGAATCTTACAGAGTTTGTCATACTCTGTCATATATTAAAATGATAACACCAATTTCATGCTTCAGTATTTCATTAAGTTTCCTGCTGTCATTAGTGCTTCTGTAATTAAAATAACCTCAAATTTAACTCTGAACCAAGTACATATTTACAGTTCTACCCAAATATTTGTAGTCAGATTTTAGAGGGGTTTCCCCTTCAGGGGATGTGATTAACCTTTCCTCCAGAGCCTGGATTTGATTTTGGCAGATAGGCAAAAACAGAAGTTTATTCAGTGGGAATTCTATATAAATTATTTCCTACTGAGTAGGATTGCATATCCAATATCCAATATGAGTTGATGAATACTCCTTGGCTGTTTCTTAAATTACTGGTTACTCAGGCTATCTTTCCACTTTCATTGAGAACAGTGCTAACTCTTGGGATTCTGAAAATGACACTGTTGTAGACATATATTTTATTATGATTTATATATGCATGTATACAGATGAATGTGTGTTTTTCTTTCTTGTGTACCTGTGATAGTTCCTTTACTATAAGTGCTTGTACATAAATGTCTATTGCATGTGAGATATATATATATTTGCATATATGCATAAGATATAGCCCCTCTCTATTTGTGATATATTCCTTTCTCATAAATTAAGTTTTCTATATGAGCAGATGTAGACATGTGAGTCATGGATGATAGTTTCTGATTCAGTTATCTGAATCTTTATGCCTTTTCCCAAATAGCTCTGTAAGTAATTTTGACATCAATTAAAACTAACAATCACTAACATTTAAGTGTTAAGTGCTAAGCATGTTGCTAAGTGCCTCAGTCGGTCCAAACAAAATGCTCGCTATCTTTACAAGCCCCATTACACACACAAGAACACCAGACTTAGGAAATACAAGGACCTTGGCCAAGTAGCACAGTTACACACGACAGAGTCGAGGCTCGAAAACCAATGTTCCTAAAGGAAAATGCTCGGAGTGACCCGCTCTGCTAGCCTGCCAAGCTCCATGTGGTATGGAGTTGCCCTCTGTTTGCGATAATCTCATTAGCAACTCCTTGGAAGGATCCTCCTTGTTCACCATAGAATTAAGAAGTAACATCTCTAAGTACTGTAACTGGATGTTGATTGGAGTTTCATTTGACCTACAAAAATATTTGGGAATAATTGATTTTTTTCCTAAATATTTCTTCTTCCCATGTGCTCTCTTTAATTCTCATTTTTAAATCTCAATGGTATTATCTTCCCAACCCTTATCTAACCTATAACTTATTTTCTACTGACAGAATGACCACACTGTCTTTGAGAAGTGTCTCCAAGAAGCCATGTGTTGGAAATTTAATCTCCAAAGTTAAACCCTAATGATATTAGGGGGTAGGAACCTTTCGAAGGTAGCTGGCCATAGAAGATCGGCAGGTAAGTAGCTTTGTGGACTAGCAGCTTGCTAAAAAAAAGCAAATTCTGTCTGGATAGCTTCTCTGTCTTGTATGTGAAGTTCTCCATCAGACTGTATTGAGCAAGAAGGCCCTCACCAGATGCCCACTTGAGGCCAACAACCTCTCTCCTGACTGTCCAGTCCCCAGAAGGAAGAACTTAACAAATCTCTAATCTTTATAAATTACCTGGTCTGTAACACTCAGTTACAGCAATCAGAAGAGCCAAAGGACTGGAGGATATCAAGTATCTATCACAATTATTGTCAAGCTTCATACGGGCCTGGGGTTTTACACTAATTACAAGCTATTAAGTCATCCTGTAATTGGGTCAAGAATGTTGGAAATAAGAGGATCGTGAACAGGAGAACAAGCTTCATCCTTTCCAGGAAACACTGTAAGTAGAGGGCCAGTGGGACATGCGTGTGAGGTCCTCTTCTCCCTGGGGGTTGAAGCAAAAGGGTCATTCTGCATGGCTCCACATACAATAGGGCTACATGTGCAAATGAACCCTGGGCTTGGGGACATCTCTGCTGATGGAGGGAACAGAAGCAAATGTAGGTTTTACTTAACTGCATATCATTCTCCAAAAACCACTTTTACAAACAGAGCCTGAGAGATGACTAGGGTAAGAAAATGGGCAGGTTAAGGTCGTGCATTCCTGTCATACCCAGTGAAATCAACCACAGCAAAACCTAGGTAAGAAGATAAAGGACCCTTAACAAAGGTGTATGTGAATGACATTGGATTTTATTAATTTATCTTCTACTTGCTGGAATCATTATTGGGCATAAGGTATACTTATCTCTCTCTCTCTCTCTCTCTCTCTCTCTCTCTCTCTCTCTCTCTCTCGCTCTCTCTCTCACACACACACACTTGATATATTCAAATAAGCAAGATTGTCTGTATAGTAAATTCATTCTCTGTAAGTTTAACATTGTATTTATTATACTTTCAAATGCTACTCTTTCTCATTTGACCTTCTGATAAATATCGATCACATTTCTATCTTATTAAAAATATTTTCATAATTCATATCATACACACACATTTATCTGTCTCTAAATGGAGAGTGTAGTCTCTGAACAGAGACTTAGCATATTCATCTCTGCAGCCTTGAACATCATACAGTGTCTAAACTAGAATATATGAAGGGGAGGGAGGGAGTGAAAGAGAGAGGAAGGGAGGAAGAAAGGATAAGTGAGCAGATGAAAGGATAATAATGTTAAATGTTTATTCAGATGTATTTGTGATCTATGTTTTTAGGATATCTAAGAAGTATTCCTTTCTCCACCAGACATAGTTCCAAGAAATTCTATAAATTTCTAAATTTGGGGCAAATGGAAATCATCCCCATGAGTTTCTAAAATTCCCTGGCAAAGATCAATTAGTCTGTTCAATCTTAAAGACTGTAACAGACAGGCCTGGCAAATATGAATCTTTATATTAGTCCTACTTAATTTTTAAGGCCAATATGAAGCAAAGATAGTCTGTTTTTAAGAGACACCATGCCTAACTTTTATGTCCCAAGTTCATATGACATTTATATAAGACGAATGAGAAAGGCCTGCCCCACTAACACTTAGCAATTATCCTTAGCCTAGTACTAACCTGCATTGCCTTGGTGAGTTCTCTTAAAAAAACAGGCTGATCTGATCTGTCCCTTTTCCTCTTTAAGGAGGGGGAGTCGCACACAGACATGCACACATGCAACACATGTATGCACACACACACACACACACACACACACACACACTCACTCAAGGAGTTTGTTTTTTTACCTTCAAGATATAGCTGAGTGGCTCATGACTGGCAAGCCTCTGATATGGGAGGTCCTTCTGTATATGTGTTGCTTTTATTGGTTAATGAATAAAGAAACAGCTTTGGGCCTATAGCAGGGCAGAACAGAGCTAGGCAGGAAAAACTAAACTGAATGCTGGAAGAGAGAGGGCGGAGTCAGGAGAAGCCATGTAGCCCCCACCAGAGACAGATGCCAGATGGAATTTTGCTGGTAAGCCACAGCCACATGACGATATACAGATGAATGGAGATGGGTTAGTTTAGGATATAAGAGCTAGCTAAATATATGCTTAAACTATTGGCCACGCAGTGATTCAAATGATGTAGTTTCTGAGTGATTGTTTCGGGTCTGAGCAGCTGGGAGCAAACAAGTGGTCTCCCTACAACATGCCTCTTTTGTTTTGTTTTGGGTTTTTGAGACAGGGTTTCACCATGTATAATTTTGGTCATCCTGGAACTTGTTCTGTAGACCAGGCTGGAATTCACCAAGATCCATCTGCCTCTGTTTCCCAAGTGCTGGGATTAAAGGTGTGAGCTACCACCACCTGGCATGCCTTGTAAGCTTTGGCACTTAGCACAGCGTTCTGCTGAAGCAAAGGATATCACAAAGTTACACTTTCCCAGGCAAGAGCAAACTTTCTGGGCCTTGGTGCACCCTGCCCCTCTGTCCGGAACACTTTCCCTAGTGCCTTTTCTCTTGTCCAGACTTCACTGCCTTTTAGTTCACTTTGAATTCTACATCTCATCAAAGTCTTACCCTGCGTGCTCCTCCAAGTGCACTGACTTTTTCCCCTTCTTTTTCTCCTCTCCCTTTGCTCAGTCTGATCGTCAAAAAGAGATTTGTGGGCTCTCAACCTTGACACCTACCTCCTGTGAAACCAGGCAAAGAACTGGCATCTAAAAAAAAATTGCTTAATTGGCTGTTAACACTCCCTCAAAACCAGGAAATTTAAAGAGCGAGCTATTATTCTCTACATGTGAGAACAAAGAGCTGGAGGAAGGGATAAGTAGCTCCCTGTGTCTGAGGAGCTGGACTGGGAGTGGCTGCTCAGGAGAGGGGGAGCCTTCAGTGGTTGCTGCAACATATCTCCAGGTATGTGTTGCTGCTGGGGAGCAGGAGGAGGCTGCAGGCTCACTCGAGTCCCTTTCTGGAACTTGTCACCATTCTGAAAAATCATTCCAGCCCCTGACTTGCTTTTAAAAGAGCCTGCGAGGGAAAAGGCAATATTAACTCAAAGGAATAAATCAAAGCAGAAAGCGAAGAAGATATTTTAGGACAAATGAAAAACCCATGTACCTATCCAATCGAACTGTACAGAAATCAGCCGCTTCATCTGCTCTTTGAAGTCCAAGATGTAATTTGAAAATGCTAGCTCTCTTGCTCTCTTTCCCCCCTCCCTCCCTCTTTCCCTCCCTCTCTTCCTCCCTCCCTACCACACTCCCTCTCTCTCTCTCACACACATATACATGCATCAGTCCCTTTAAAAAAAAAAAGCTGTAATTTTTATAGGAATTCTTCAAGAACAAAATTAAGTACTGAAAAATGAAAACTGCGTGCACCAATACAGATAACCTAAAATGGTGCTAGTCACAGAGTACTGAAAGAGGAGGAGACAACGGCTTCCTAATGACTGACACCAGATAAATCCTCTGTGCTGGGAAATTGCTGTGCTTCCAACTGCCCACACTCTGATGCAGGCAAACGACACCAGGGCTCGGTACCAGCTGTTAAAAATAAACTGTGAAGGCTCCCAGAAAAGACATTATTGACTAGAAAAGACACTATTGCCTTGAGAAGTTCTGGATCCCCGGCAGTGAGAACCCCTACAGAGAACACAATGGCCCCCAGATACTCAACTGACCCCCAAGTTCCAAACCCAGGGGAGATTACAGCTTCACAGCCTGGGAAACAGTAAATAAAGGGATAAAACTGGAGGTTCCCTAGGGGAAGTCCTGTTACCCTGGGATAATTCTGAAGCAGCAACACTAGGCTGCATGGGGCTTAGTAATCAAGCACCTAGCAATTTCTCCTACTTGACACACAGTTTCAATAAAAGTCTCCACCATTTTCCAAGGCTATTTTTCCTTTGTCTCTTGAACTCATGGGCAGTTTAAGTGAAGATTAATCTGGGACCTTGCTATGTTATACTTACTTTGTTAAGATATTGCCTTGGAAGAGGCATTTAATACCCAAGAATCCCACTGATCCTCTCTACTGAGTCCTTTAAAGGAACCCTTTAAACAGTGAACGGAGCTGAATATTGGAGTTCTCACTTAAGCTCAGACTTCACTTTGCTCCGAGTGTATTATATTCAAATGAGATGGTCCTCAGGGACATTTGGGCACAGGCTTTATAATCTGTATAGACATATATATGATCTTGAACTCTTCGAAACAGAGAGAAAACTGAACATCTCACACCAACCGTTCTGCTCACACTGGAGAGAAACCAAAAGGGCACATTTTAATAAGGTGCCCGTTATGTGGCAAGCACTGTCTTGTTGGAACGGAAGTTAGGAGGCAAATGCTACTGGGAGCTCTGTCTCGCCGACAAGGCTAGCAACTTGTCCTTGAGTCACCCAAGTTGACCATGAGGCTATGCGGGTTGTGACCCATTCTAATATTGAAAGGCTCTGGCTATGTTTATCCCTCCCCTGCGGTCCCTCTTCAAGCTGTGAACTATCAAGAGAGGAGGTAGAAAATCAAAGCACAGAAAACTTACTCCTTGGCTTCAGGAAAAAAAAAAAAAAGAACCTTGCTTTTCTTCCATCTGGAGCACTGCTCAGCTTTTGTTAATGGTTATTCCAAGACTCATATGAAATATGTAAAAATAAAACTGTAGCTTGTAATGTGTTAACTGTTATTAGTCACAGCTACCAATAGAATATACGAGGCAGACAATAGCAATGAAAGAAAACACCAGTTCTGATATGTCTATGGGTAGGGTAGAAAACTGACGTGTTGAACGCTAGATACGAAATATGCGGTAGACTGTGTGAGGGTGCTTCCCCATGCAGATTCCACAGAACGCTATAGAAGACAGACCAAGGACCGGACTGTCTTACTTAGGATGTTTGCAGCTGCAAATACTAGAACACCCTACTGAAAGATACAGCTTAACCAGCTCAGGAATTCACAAGCGTACATAATAAATAAATCGATCTGGCTTATAACTGGCCCCGTAGAAGTATACAATAATGCTATTAAAATTTTTGCTATCATTATATATTATATATCAATCATATATATATATATATATATATATATGCCACCATATGTATATGGATGTCAAGTCAGTGTGTTTTTAAGATTGGTAAAATAGCACTTGGACTCAGGTGATTTTTTTTTTCTTTCTTTTTTTGGGGGGGCTTTAGCGTTCACACTGGGACATTGGTTCTTCTTCTCATATGCTCAAAAAGGTTGAAGCAATTTCACAGGCCATTTTCAGGGAAAAAGAAATCACACCCAAAACTGAAAACAGCAATGCTTTAGAGAAGGCGTTCCCCCAAAGCCCTCGGTGGACAACCCTTAGCATTGCATGAGTCCATGCTGATTTACTTGTCATGTCTGTGCTAGCCGCAAGGGAGGCATGGGAAAGTTTGGCTGGCATTTTCTGCATTTCTAACAGACCTAACCCAACAAGGACAAGATAGAGCAGCTCCAGGGAAGGCAAGTCATAGTGCCAGTCCGCCCGCCACCAATGAGGCTACTTCTCTCAGCAGACGTTTCTCGGGGTGTGAAGGAGCTCCCGCCGCTTCTGTGGTGATGAGACATTCTTAACAAGCGATTGGACGATTTGAGATTGTCATAAGGAAAATTATGACTTGAGGCTCACCTATTCCCTTCTGCTCACATAAGAAAAAGACATTCGGGGCTTGAAAAAGGAAACTGTCCTCTCTAGCAAGATGTCAGAGAATTTGGGGATCAGAATTTCTTGAAGAAATGGCTTTTATTTTTTTTTTAATCTGGGGGTTTCCAGAGGGACCACAAACTTTAAACATAGCATCTGCCAGGCACCATGGGCAGCCGTGGAACTGGGCAAGGCAGCTAGATGGCACGGAATACGGATGAGCAAGAAGTCACATGCACTGAGCACGTGTGGCCACCAGCTGTTGGTCTCGGGGTGGCTTATGAAGAGGATAGCTGTCCCTGTCCTGCCCTCAGCACCTCACCGCCTGCCAAGCTTTGCTGTGTGGAGGGAAAGTACAGAACTAGGTATTAGAAACAGAGAGAAAATGAATCATTCCTTAGGAAGAACTGATGGTCATAGGTCCAAGTCTGCACTGGGCCGGATACAGAGGAAATCCAGTCTCGACGGAATATCTGAAGAGACAGACATCACAAGCAGGATTCCTTGGCACCAAAGTGAAATGCTAGTCTCACTTATCTTCAGATAGATTCATCCAGCAGGAATGTTTATCAGACATTTGTTGACAGGGATGCAGAGAGCACAAGCGAAGAATCTAAACATTGGGGAGAATTCAGACCAACAGCTGGTATTGGCCTCAGTAACAACTTTAAGAAGGCAGAAGGGACTTGGCCATGGGGATGGTGAGCATCAAGCAGTTTATAATTCAAATCCAACTTAATTCCTGCACGTCACTTATTTGGCCTCTGAGAGCCTCAGTGTCCTCTTCTAAAAGATGATGACTTCTTTAGAGAGCTGTGGTGAAGATTAAACTAATTAACGTATGTAAATAGTTGTGACTCACGAGAAGAGAAAGCCAATGGGCGCTCACAATCCTGACCCTTATGACATCAAACAGAAGTCGATTAAAAGACCTCAGTGCAAGAGGACGAGAGTCTGTAAAGGATGCTTCGGAAGTGGGATACATTTACCCTTGGTGTAACGTCTGTTGCATTAATTAGCCTTTTATAAGCCTACGTCTGAATGCTGAGGGTGAAAACAAAACTTCTCTGAGACAGTTTGGGAGCTTCTCTGTGATGCACAGAACAAAGAGGCTGGGGGAGGGGCCACGTCATTTGCAGTTTTAATCACAGCTCTTGCTGTGGAGGCAAAGTGTGTGTCCTATTTAAGCTCCTTTGTGTCAACTTAAAGGACAGGATGTATAATTTAAAGATGAGCACGGAGAAATATCTACGGAACTTGGGAGTACCTGAGGTCTTGAACCTTCCATCAAATAACATCGCTCAGGCACTGGGGGTGGGCTGGAGACCCAAAGCAGTTCTACATCTATCATCTTGTCAATCCCTCCTCCCCAGAAGTCCGCAGAACCCTTCTGGTATCACAAACCACACTGTCTGGCTGGCCTTCTGCATCTCCCACTTCTGCAAATAGCTGTGCCCTGGTCCTCTGCCCGTTTGTTCTGGCTGGCTTACGGCTTCTGCTTCCTCTCCGTTTCCGTCTCCCACAGCCCTTCGACCTTATCATCTTGCCACCTTTGGTCACGGGGTTTCCTCTCAGCAATCCTTCATTTCCCTTGACGTTACAGCCTCCTAGCTGATAGCCTGTCTGCAGCCAGCTGTTTCTAGCCAGCCTAGCCATTCATGCCCAAGACCAAGCCCCACGGTGATAACATGGACATCTTTGTTAACCAACTGACCTATGGTTCCTCAGCAAGGAAAGAAGGTGCCAGCCCTCCAGAAAAAAAGCATTCTGAAGTTTCATCAGTGTACCTTAGCAAGTGCTGCAAGCTAGACTCAGGAAACTAGAACTGACCAAGAATAAATCATAGAAAGACCTCAAATTCAGAAAGAGGTTGAGTTTTACAAAGAAAAGACTTTGGCACTTGATTGGGCATAAAAGAAACAACGGGGGATAGCAACACAGACGATAAACAGAATGATATCAAAGTAACCTAGGAGAAAGAAAAGCTACACTAGCTTTATAATAGAATGAAAAGGCCCCAGGGGGATAATCAAGCTTGCTAAAGCTTTTACTGATATAATAGATTCTAATGCTATAATTCAGAAAACTTATTTTTTTAATTATATCCCAGAAGTTTTATGGCGTTACAATGTAAATTAAGCAGCTAGAAACTTGTTAGAGAAAAATGTTAGCATCCTTATTTGTTGAGCCACCGTTTGACCTTGTCAACAATCCAGGAGGCAAAGTGGTACTGTCTGCCTCTAAAAATGCACTTACAGTTCACTCTCAGAAGACCAAGGGGGACTTCATGCTGCCATTCACGTCCTAAGTCTAAACTCCAAATCAAGGTTACTTGACTTAAAAATCAAGAAGGAATAGAAAGTACCAAAGGGCGACACATGACAGAGTTGAGAAGGGAACAGTCAGTTCTCTGTAAGGAGAGAGCTAACAGATTCCTGCAGACATAATCACCTCTAGAAAAAACCCGGCAGAGCAGAAGGAACATTTTCATTCAATTTCTATCATGATATCAACGATGCCTTTATAGAGCCCTCTTTTCGCCAAGGCTGTCGAGCGCATTAGACAAAGTTCTGCACAACAGAACTCAGAATATTGAGTTGGAGAGCCGCGTTGTAAAATTCCTCACCTTCAAACGCCTTTTCAGAGAGCCACAGAACTATAATTGGAGGGAGGTATGAGTCAGGAGTTTCATCTGCTTTGGAGAAACATTTTGTTTCTCTCATCTTATTCTACCAGTTCCTAAAAGTGAATTTCCCTCCACGGTTTCTCGGTGTCCAGTGTGGTTTCTGCTCTGACTTGACGGTTTCTGTCTCCCTTAAAATTCGCAGGGAAACTTAATCTCCAGTGCAAAACTAAGAGAGGTGGAACTAGAGGGGGCAGTTAGGCCACGAGGGCTCCGTTCTCAGAGATGGCCTTAGTGTCCGTACAGATGGACTTTTGGGAGAAAATTCATACCCTCTTCCTTCTGGCTTCCACCATGTGAGAGCACAGAGCCACAAGGTGCCATCTTGGAAGTGTATAGAGACTCTTCCCAGGTGTTGGATAATAGACTCAGCTCATGAGGAGCTGAGTTAGGCTGTCCTGGGCAATAGCCCCTAACCATAAAGAACTGCTTGGCCCCAGCCCGACCATTCCACTCCACCTGCCGAAGCAGCGTGCCAGGATATCAACAACAACCTGCCCTACTTCCATTCAAACCGCGACAGAAGAGTTGTAACTCTCTATTACAGGTGTGTGTGTGTGTGTGTGTGTGTGTGTGTGTGTGTGCCCATGTCTCCCAGGCCCTCTAAATGTGCTTAACATCCATCCCACAGAAAGATAGAGGTACCTCCCTCTTCAATAGCCAATAGCCAGTCTCAGCCTGTTGAGATCAAGTTTGTCTGCCTCTCTCCCTCATTTTGCTTACATCAGGTACCTGATCATCTGGGCAGTGATTTTTGACTCCTCCGCCACCAGAACTGTAAGGAAAACATTTTGTATTGTTCCTAAATTGCCATGTCTAAGGCACTTTCTAGTCACCCCAGGAAGACTGGTGGACATACCGGAGGAGGAGAGCAGCAGTGAATTAAGGAAAGGTTCACTCAGTCTACCCTTGTCCTGCCCTGCAGGAGGAGAAATGGGTTTCCATCACCAGTCTTTGCGGATGCTCTCTGCAAACAAGAACGCTTCAGTCTGATGCAATAAAAGCAATCCCTACTTTAAATAGAAAGCACGATGTTACAGACGTTCTAAAAGCTGCATGAAATAAAGCTGGGAAGAGGGATGGAAGGCGCGCAGTGAAGAGGCGGAGCCTCCCATCCCTCAGTTGCCCCAGAGTCTCACTTGGCTATTCCATTCTTCCTGAGAATTCTCTCCCTCCCTCCTTCCTTCCCTCCCTCCTTCCCTCCCTCCTTTTCAACTCGCTCCGGGCCCCGATCTCTATATTTCAGTAGCGGGATGGCTTTGACTTATCACGGTGCCGGTTTCAGGTCCTGCACCTGACGACCCTTTCAGGGGAACCATTCATCATCCGGCTCTGCCTGTCAGTGCTGCAGTTCCAGACTCCCCAAAGAATTGCGTGGGACGGAGGAGGCCTGGGATTCACAGTGTGCTCACCTCCTCCAGGATGAGGGGCACTAAATATGGGATCTCTGAGAATGGAGGGTAAAAGGGAAAAATCCGCTTGCCATTGTCTCCCATCTCCCCTTCAAATGTTGACTCAGTTTGTATTATGTCAATAACTTAAATTTCTAACAAAAAAATCCAAAATACACAGATAAGCAGATATATTTTCAAATACCTGTAATCTGGCCAGCTAATTATCACTACTGCCAGAATTTTTCTGGCTCAACCTTTCAGACTTTTTAAACCACGTGTATTTATGTGTTTTAATTTTTTAACAAGAACAAAATTAATTCATACACAGTAGTTTTAAAACTATTTTTTTTCATTTAAGAGTTCATACAAAATGTTATGCATAGCTCAGTGACCATAAATCAATATGACTTTTAATTACTGTGTAATGTTCATGTTAATAACGTGCTGTAATTTAACCAGGCTGTTCTTACTAATATTAAAGCCTGTTATTTCGGTTGATTTCTTAGTATGAAAAACAAAACCCAGCAAAAACATATCTATATTCTTGTTCACCTACATCTGCATAATGTCTGGGGGCTCTTCTCAGCACAGATTCTTCCAGGGGATTTTCTTGTAGAAGGCAAGAGAAATGGATGGCATACGTGCACAGATACGGTTCTGTTACACACCTCCATGGGTCCTCTGTCTACCTGATGTGCAGCTCCCCTTATTTCCTGGGTATTGCCATTCTCTTTAAAATACCTCAGTTTCCTCTTAACTGTTGTATAAAAGGGGGGAGAGGTGTGGGTTGTATTCCCGGCACCCAGCTCCCAGCCCCCAGCCGCCGGCCTGCTCAGCCGCTGGTTGCTTGCTTATGCCTGAAATAACCACATGACAATTATATTCATTTAAACTCTGCCTGGCCCATCATCACCAGCCTCTTCTTGACTAGCCCTCACATCATAAACTAACCCATTCCTAATAATCCGTGTGTCACCTATCTTACAAGACAGGCAGAGTCTTTATTTAACCAATGAAAGCAAGAGAAATAAAGGACCCTCCTACACTTAACTACCGTATTTTCCCCTGGCCTGCCATCTGCATGCCAAGTTGAGCTAAAGTCATCAGGGTTACAGCTCCCATTAGAGCAGGTACACCTCATCGGTGACTCCCCTTGGCCATGCGTTTCATCCGACAAAGCACCCTTTGCGGGCGACCTTTTCTTTTCTTTTTCTTTTCTCGCTGTCGCCATCACTTTGCTACAATGTCTGTACTGAGCATCTGTCTTCCCTTACCAGCTGGGACAGATCCAGGAGTACCGCTCCCCTACTCTAGTCAAAGCCATCAGATAGGCCATTTCCAGGTTGAGTCCGGAAAGCCTACTGAACAGTCATCTTTGGCCAAAATGTGCAGTCCTGGCTGCTGATAAAGTTAACAGTCTGGCCAGGTGTCCAAGGGCCTTATTTTTGAGCTAGGCTTTGCTAATTGGGTTTCTGATTGCTTTTATTATGTCTTGTTTTTACTTAGATGTAATATATGTGTGTGTGTGAGTGTGTATATATATTGTATATATATTATTATTCTGTGTAGTAGTTCAATACATTCATACAGCACAAACTGGTCAAATCCAACCTCCTTCTATCCACAAAGCCTCTATCAATCAGAATTTTAGGTTTGTTTCTACTTTAAAAGTCTTCCACATGTGAAGAAGACATTGTCTTTTGTGTCCATCTCCTGTAACATTATATCCTCTGGGTCTATGCATTTTGCTGCAACTCACAGGATTCCTTTTATAAAGACTTTTACCGGTTCTTTGAGAATGGACTTTGATCGCATTCACACTCAACTCCTTCCCCTACCTGCTCCTGGACCCACCTCCCATCACCTACAGTTGTTGCTGACCCTCTGGAATCAGGGTCGTGCCCTAGACTGTGGTGACCTGCCAAGAGTCACGCCTTAAAACAAGTCCTCACTCCCCAGAAGCCATCCACTTGTCATGGTAGCCCACCAGAGACGGTGCAGTCTCTCAGCAATTTGAAAGCCTTTATTCCAGCCAGCTGGGATGACACCCAAGCGTTCAGGAACCTAGATGTGGCCCTGTGTGTCCAGAGCATAGGGTTTGTTAAAGCAGAGGCCATGTCCCAGCATCTCACTGGGCAGCTACAGGGGACTCTGCAGAAGTGAGCAGTTTGAAGCAAGCAGTGTTAACGAAAGCTAAGGATGTCCTGACCTTTGGATCCTAGAATAGAGCTGGGTAATTTCCCACGGGATCCTCCATCAAGGAGACCATATTAAGCTAAACCTCCAACGGCCAGGCAAGAATGCAAAATGGAGGAACTTTTGCACTGTCTTGCCCTGTTGTGCAAGATGCATCTACAACACACTGTGCAGAGTTCGTCACTGAAGATAAGGGCATATGAATCCCCTCCTAACCCCGTGCTAGAGTGCCGACTGGTTAGATTCTGTACATATCTGATGCAGGCAGCCAGAGCTGCTGAGTTTATGAGTTCAGCGGTCACGTCAAGCCCAAAAGACACTATTTAACTCTGTTCCCCCTCAACCCTGACCTCTGGCTGTTAAAATCTTTCTGTCCCCTCTTCTGGAATGGTGCCTGAGCCTTCAGGAGGAGGTGTGACATACACAGCCAGTTTGTGGCTGATTTTCCACGGTCGCTTATTCTCTGCACTTTCCTGGGATGCAAAGTGGAGGGAAGAGAATAGTGGGGAAGAAGCTTCACGTAGGAACAGAAGAAGAGGTTGGGGAAGAGATACCGAACACCATGGATGTTTGAAAAATCATACATATTCCTATTTTGTAAGCGCCTTAAATGCACATATGCATATATTCATATAAAAGAGTTTCATTGGCTGTACCTTACTTGTGGATTGTGCTCATCCCAGAAGCCACGGGTTGCCAAATAAAGAGTATGGTGTACTTCCTCTTGAATTATTGGTCAAAGCCATCTCCAAGACTCCCTAAATAATTTAAGCTATGGTCATTGTTCTTTTTCGCCCAGCAGAACTCGATTGTAAAGACCCTGTCACTAAATACAATACACACTATGGTCACAGGACGTGTCAAAGTCAAGTTGGCGCTGATCAGGAAGCTTCTGAGCTCCTGGCTAGCTCGCAGAGACCTAGAAGGTGTAATGCAGGATGCTGGGGTGAAGCAAATCAACAGTCTTAACCAGCAAAGAACTCTGCGAACTGCAATGTTCACTGGCATAGCAATAGTGGCACAGACATTAGGAGGACACCCAAGCACATTTTGCTTGGATTTATGGCCCACCTCACAGAAGGAAACATGTTTCTGATACTGCAGATCTGGCCAAGAACACACGGTTGGGGAGCTCACAGGCCCCAGGACTGAAGCTATTACTATTATTTTGCTACAAAGTATCAGACTGCCATCTAAGTTACTATGTTTCTGGCCATAGATTACTGGAACGCTCAGATCTCATCAGAAAACCCTTTACTGTTGAATAACATTTGAGTATGTATCCATTCCCCTCATCCGTCCAGCCACTAATCAGCAGGTTAATTCTATATCTCAAATATTTTGGATAGTACTTCAAAAACCACAGATATGCAAATGTGCTGATTTTATTTCCAAGAAACAAGACACCTAGGACAGTTTCTCTAGCTACTCATTGTTTAGGGGAAGTAGGTGTTCGTTTATTTATCCATTTTATTTATCTTCTATGCACACACGTCATAAACAAGCCATAAGTCTCTTGCTCTCTTTTTGGTAAAGTCATAATATATATTATGTTAATATTGAGTTTCTCAACAAGGACAAAGGAGAGCAAGCAGGTGACAGATTGAGACAATCACTAACAATATTTTAATGGTTTTTAATAAGGAGAAAATTATGCTTATAAAAACAATTTCTTAAAACACAGGGCAAGCAAACAAAGCTAAAATCATCTGTGATGTTTTATGTAATCATGTAATCAACAGAAAGCACATTTTTATTTCTATGTCCTGAGTCATTATCTTCAGTATAAGCCCAAGTAATAGATGCTAAAAAGACACATCCATAAAAGCCTTCAGAATGCATTTACAGATGTCTAGAAAATGGTCCTTTGTATGCAGTGAACGATGATGACTAGCCACAGGGAAGAAAGAACAGTAGCCATATTGGCAGTTTGTATGCATCATTGGGGTGGGAAAAAAAAAAACATGGAGGAAACAGAAAGGAGTTAAAGTAAAAAAAAAAAAATCACACATGAAAGAATCACTGCTGGCATTAAAAAGCGAAAGGAAAGACTGGGGATTTAGCTCAGCTGCTAAAGTGCTGGCCTGGCATGCGTAAGGCCCCGCATTCCGTCCCCAGCACACACTGAACCTGGACACAAGCTTGTCATCCTAGCATTTCGGGTGGAGGCAGGAAAACCAGAATTTCAAGGTTATTCTTGGCAATGTCGCAAGTTTGACGCCAGCCTGGGTGACATGAGACCTGATCTCTAAAATGGTGGTGGAGGGGAGAGAACACAGGAGAAGCTTAATAATGGCTTTTACACCAAAAACAGGTCCTTTTATTAGTAAGAATGTACCTAGTACTCCTTCCAGTGTTAAAGTTGGACACACACACGCACATGGAGACATACACGCACATGCGCGCACACACACACACACACACACACACACACACACACACACAGTGTTTCATGTTTCAAATTTCCTCAAATTTCTTAGGAAAGCCCATGGATTTCTTTGATTTGCCCACTTTGGATACTGAGAGCGCTCTGGAACCCCTCACCTGTGACAAGATGACAACACCAAGTACTAACATGACAGCCGACTATGGCCCTGCATGCCTACAAAGCGGGGAGACACTTTTCAGGAGACAGGATTTTCCCCAGAAGCTTCTGGAAGGAGTACTAGGTACATTCTTTCCTCTCAAAAGAACATCAAAGCCAAACATGGTGGCACACCCTGGTAATCCCTGCACTTGGGAGGTAGCACAAGAGGGTCCAGAGTTCAAAACCAGCCTTGGCCACCTGATAGAAAAGCAAAATAAATAACCAAAATGGCGTGGCAGGATTCCAAACCATTTTGGAGAGTTTGAGAGATAACAGATGATTGTAACTCCCCGTCTCCAGAAAACCATAAAACAGGCAAAGTCCTGATGGTCAACCTTTCGGGGTTTGTTTAATTTGTGGGTTCTGTTTAAACCATTGGCTATGGCATCTATATTCCTGCTACATCCCCAAGAAACATTAGCCGTCTAGGCAAATGGCCTCCTCCAAGGCAAATGTGAGTGTTTTCTTACTCCAGTACACATCTGTCTTTGGGCACTGAGCCTCTTACCCTTATTCAGGAGCTAGCCCAACGAGCAGAGGCTTCTGCGAAACATGGGAGACCACCCTTGTTGGATAACTCCCAAAGCCCAACACAGGTACTCAGCAAGACATGGGCAAGCAAGTACTGAGTCAGGGTAACCCCGGAAACAAACAGCAGACAGGATGTGGGGTACGGATTATAACCCCAGAGATGCTCTGTTGTCTTCAGAAGACGCTATGCCCCAATCCTAGTCTACTCTTTTATATTATATATAATATAATTATAATATTATATATTTTTTTTTATATTTCATATTATAATATATCATATTATATATGATATACTAATATTACTTGCTTTTTATTTAGGTTTTGAGACAGGATCTTGCTATGTAGTCTAGGCTGTTCTTGAACTCACAGCAAGCTTCCTACCTCAGCCTCCCAAATTCTACGACACAGGTATCTGCTCCTATGCTTGCCCTTAGTTTCCTTTCCTCTTATGCTTGCTTGGTTGCCTGCCTGCCTGCTTGCTTATCTCTCTCTCTTCAAATCATAAGCTTTAACCTCGAAAAACCAATAAAATAAAATAAATAAGCCGGGTGGTGGTGGCACACGCCTTTAATCCCAGCACTCGGGAGGCAGAGGCAGGCAGATCTCTGTGAGTTTGAGACCAGCCTGGTCTACAAGAGCTAGTTCCAGGACAGGCTCCAAAGCCACAGAGAAACCCTGTCTCGAAAAACCAAAATAAAAAAATAATAAAACATAAAAGCTTTAATATTACTTTCAAGCATTTATCTAATACTCCAAGTTGATAAAATAAAACCTGTTTAAGAACATCCCCACTACTGCTATGCCAACACATAAGGCAGAACATTCTTCTAGCCCTCCTGACATTCTAGAATGTGCGTCCTACGTGAGCAGGGGATCTAGTTGATATAATTTTATGTTACTGTCTCTCCTCCTTCTAGGCGAGCAAGGGGTCTGTTTGATATAATTATATGTCTCTCCTCCCTCTCCGAACTGTTAACAAAATGTGACTTTCGCTAAGGGACGTGGTAAACATTTGTTAAATGGATTTCATAAACAACCATAAAGTACTTGGACGGAACCACTATTCCTACCATAAAAAGGAGGCTCAGAATGTATGCTATAAATAAGAAGTGATAATGAACCTCTCTGCTACTTTCCACACTGTATGTAATTCGCATCAACCAGTATCGTTATTGGGTGGCCAAGCCTGTCTACCTCTTTGTACGGGACACTCGCGTCGGTCCCATAGAATTATCACTTCCCCAAAGACAGAAGTCCCTTAAGAAAAGTTAGACTGCTACAGAAATCGAGCAGGCAAGCAACGTGTCAGCACTGTTTGCTGTTGGCATATGGGGGATGCCCCTGACAGCATCAGGCCGGCTTCCTATTTTAGGAGTCGTCAGCCCAAGCCAAAGCCAGCATCTTGCAGCTGCTGTTACTGCGGCTGTCTGAAAGATCAGGCGGCGTGACTCAGAAGGGCTGTTTTTTCCCCTTTACCATCACATTCTCCAGAGTAAGGTGTGCAGACTGACAAGTGACTTGGCCTTGATGAAGTCACAGTCAATAGGGGCCACTGACATTAATTAACAAAGTTATCCAGGAGCTGTTTACAGACCACTTATGGATCCACCGGGCTTCGTGGGACATTTGGACAATTAGCAGTGTGCGCTGCGCTAATCCACTGCCACCTCTACTCACTCCTGCTATTCCCTTCTTGAGAATTAGGGATTTTTTTCGATGTGGCAAGTGTAAATTTTACTTTGCATTATATACTCTGCCAAAACAAAGTCGTTTCCGTTCCCCCAGAAATGATTCTCTCTTTCTCAAAAGGAAAACTTGTGCTATTTTTTTTTCCTTGAATTTTTTGAAGTAGTGAAACCAATCCAAACAAGTCTACACTTTTGTATCCAACTCGGGAAGCGTGAGGCTTTGGTTTGATTACCCTGGGAGTAAGTGGGTGGATCACAGGACACTGTCGCGACACCTCGCGTACCTTCTGCCACTTCTGCAGCCACAAAGAACAAACGCAGCCGTTCCTCTGTGTCCCCCACTTTAAGCGTTGCCACACCCCTTCATGATGACCTGAAGTTCTTTAGTCTTAATAATATGCAAAAATATCGGCGACATCTTCTCCTGTCCTCTTTAGTGTGTACGAAAATGGTTTTATCCTGTTTCACCTGTAACAAAAGAGAAAACCCATGACACCCAGAAGCCCTGAGGCCGTCACTGCACACAGCCCGTTTTCTCCGATTGGACTGAGGTACCTGACCCCCTCATTCAGGCTCTTGACTTCAAGGATGCCTCATCCCTTTACACAAGTGCCTTTGTTCACGCTCTTGGACTTTTTTCTTTCCCAGTTTCTATATTTTGTCTTCTACCTTCGTGGGCTGTCACCTCTCAATGGCTGTCTCCAATGGCTGTCTCTTCCATTCATATGGCTCCTCTGATTATTCAGTCCATCCTGTTATCCAAGCTAATTTCCCATTTTTACACCAGCTAATTACCAACTGAATTCCCTTCACCAAATGTTTAGATTCTCAGGTCTAGGGAGCAAACATTTTTTTTAAATGGTCATTATTTTGTGTGTGTGTGTGTGTGTGCCTTTTTGTGTGTGTGCACGCGCACGCATGCCACTGTGTGTGTGTGCATGTGCCTGTGTGTGTGTGGGTGGGTGGAGATTGAGTCCAAGGCCTTGAATATGCTAAACAAGAAGTACTCTACCACTGACTCCTATCTCAGCCCTACTGGTTTATTATTATATTTGAGACAAGATCTCACCAGGTTGCCCAAGCTGTCTTTGAACTTAGTATGTAGCCCAGGCAAGCACTGAACGTGTAATCCTCCTGCCTCAGTCTC
>JAQHUG010000057.1:4267399-4292296 GCA_028555095.1 Dicrostonyx torquatus | reverse complement strand
GAAAGAAAGAGGCAGGAAGGAAGGGAGAGAGCGGGGAGGGAGGGAGGGAGAGAGAGAGAGAGAGAGAGAGAGAGAGAGAGAGAGAGAGAGAGAGAGGAGAGAGGGAGGGAGAGAGACAGAGAGAGTGAAGAAGGGAGGGAGGGAGAAAGGGAGGGGAAAGGCTATTTGCACCAAGCACAGAACCTGAGAATGAATGGCTAAGGTTTTAAACTACTGTATTATGTTATGCGGAAAAGCTGTTTCAGGAAGTCTTTTGAAATCCCTTACTGTTGTTGAGTGGAAATCCAGCTGGGCGAGGATGTATGAGCTTAATCCACCCTCTTTATGCAATACCTAATTCACTGCTTCACCCTGCGGGGCTACTGAGTCACTCTTAGCTATCACCTTAAAACTTGGTTATTAAAACTCATCCATTTAGATTTTAATATGTTCACTTGGCTCTTCATCCAGCATGGCTGCCACAGCGGCTGTCTACGGCCATCCTATCAGAGAAGCGGTCGCTATGATGCTACTGAACACTCCGTGTGCAGCCCATTCTTCCTTTAGTTCCTGCACACAGATCCACTCTGCCTTCCCTCTCCGCATATTCTTAGGTATGGAGTCCTTTAGCATGGTCACAGATGACGATACGATATAACTGTGGACCGTTAGCAGTGGGCATGAAACCACAGACTCCTGACACATGCCTCCTTAACTCTTCTCTTCTTTGACACATTTCCTTTTCCTTTTCTTCTTTTTTCCTTGTTTGTCATTGTTCTTGCTTTGACTGTTGTTGGTTTTGTTTCTCAAGACAGGATTTCTCTGTGTAGCCTGGCTGTCCTAGAACTCACTCTGTAGACCAGGCTGGCTTTGAACCAGCCTGCCTCTACCTCTTGAGTACTAGGATAAAAGGTGTGTGCCTCCTCACCCAGCTCAGGCTTTTTGTTGTTTTGTTTTGTTTTGGGTTTTTGTTTACTTATTTGCTTTGTATAGGGTTTTTGCTGCTTTCCTTCAAACAGCGCATTTAAATGGTTGAAATAATCTGCCTATGGTGGGGTAAAGCTTTCTAATATAACAATAGTGTGCAGTCCACAGTTCAATGTCTTAAATCAAAATAATAAGACTTGAGGTCCAAATTCATAGTTTTTATTTCCTAATATAGACAATGACTTTCTTTGTTGGCCTTCATTAATTCATTTTATTTTTAATCAACTCTGAAAACATCAGTAATTTTCATCAGCTGAATACTGAGTTTCCAAGGTGGATTCTAAGGGAAATTATTTGAGAAAGTTCTGTGTTACATTCAGCAAACACAATGGACTTTGCATAGATTTGAAGAAAAGTGTTGTGTCTTTGGCTCTGTTCGTCAGACTGAAGCAGGAGATAGCACTAAGCCAATGCAATAATTGTTGAATCCCAGTCTAATTATGAAGCTTTGGAATACAGTCATCATTACACAGAAGTTTTTAATAATTTTTCTCAGCACTCAGCTTTTGTTTAATAGCTTATAATTAAATGTGCTTATTTTAGCCCTAAATTCAAGGGTAAGCTAATTCACAGACTTTTCATATGACATAAAGGATTTCTGAGCAATATACAGGGAACAACAGAACGAGAAGAATGAAATAATCCTGTGACCTTGATTATGAGCAGATTTGATGAGACTTTTGACCCACCAATGTCATCATTTTTGTGCCCTACCATGAAACAAAGTCCCAATATCTCAGATGTAGGAAGTTAACAGAAACATATAAAAGACATACCAGTTGGAAAATAATGCATCTAGATCCCCATGAGAACACATATTAAAACATGCTTTTAAAATAGGGAAATGTTAGAGTCCCAAGAGTGAATTGGTTAGTAGTTATAAAAGATAGCATTTTTGAGCATATGCTGTGTCCTTTCCTGCCATCTTTGCCAGATGGGCACCCTTGTCGTCCTCATTTAAAGAAAAGGCAACTGGGAAATGGAGAGATTTTAGAAGTTTCCTTATATTATGCAGCTGGAATGGGACAGACCTGGTTCTCAGACTCAGGCAGGCTGGTTCTGGAGCCAGGCTCTTACAGAGCACCCCACAGACCACTGAGTAAAACATTAAACACATCACTTCCTGGGAATTTGGTCTTCTCTCCCAAGGCACTTTCCTCAGGTAATGCTAAATCTGTCCCGTAGGACATTACTGCACAGGAGGAATTGGTTATGACATTCAATAAGATCATCTTTGCAAGGGTCCTTGTCTCAATATATTTCCTTAGATCTTACCACCTGCTTTTTGCCCTTTAAAAAGAAAAATCTGCTTTTTTTATACAAAATATCCCCGTTGGAGGCCAATTTAACTAATTAGTGAAAGTGGTATGCTTTCGCGATTCCTGCAGAAGTCACGGTTTCTTTTATGTTGTGTGATCAATGCACCTTTTAAATTCTGTGGCGTGTGGCTTTCCTCCTAATTGCAGCAAATTGGTTACGCTAATCACTGTGAGTTGTTGGCCAACATATTTATAGATTTGTATGTACCAGGTATCCTACTACAAGATAATTACTTAACAGTACAGAGCATGTCCACAGTGTTGACTGTAAACCAGCCCGACATTAACCCACGTGTGCAGGTCTCATCATTCCTTCATTCATTCAGAAATATATCCAATGCGTCAAGTGCGTGTCGGGTACTAATGGTTACCTTGGGAAACTAAAAGACGTTAGATATTTTCATTAACTTTTAAGCTTAATAGGTGTTATAATTTTAAAAAATCAAAGATTTTATGCACCACAGGGGAGGGAGGGGGCAGGGAGGATTGTGTAAAAATTTCCATGAAAGCCCGAAGAAGTGAAGGAGTCCTGGAGTCAGAGTCACAGAGGAGGTGATCAATGGCCAATGTTGCATGTATTCTCCAGCTGTAGAGAACGATGCAGAGCCCGGGAAGATGACATCCGTGTGCCTGGCACATCAGATGAAGCTCCTGGGTGATGAGGCTCTGCTGGCAGGGTGGATTCAGAGAGTGTCAGTCATCCTGGGGGAAGATCTTCAAATTTTTCAATAAGAATAAAAAAATCTTGGAATAATGGCAACCCAAATAATTGTACCTCAAAGTAAGCACCCCACCCCCACCCCGCCTTGTGTCACGTTGCACACAGCCTGACTCCTCTAGACGTGACATGGGGTCTGACACACGGCTATTCTAAGAAACTAAGTGGATCTGGAATAGTGGCATCAGTCAACTTTTTTTTAATTTTAAACTTTATTTATTTAGTATACAGTGTTCTGTCTACATGTGTGCCTGCAGGCCAGAAGAGGGCACCAGATCTCATTACAGATGGTTATGAGCCACCATGTGGGTGCTGGGAATTGAACTCAGGACCTCTGGAAGAGCAGTCAGTGCTCTTAAAACCACTGAGCCATCTCTCCAGCCCCAACTTTTTTTTTTTTTTTTTTTGAAGACGGCTTGGTTTCTGCCAAGCATGGATTTGATTAGGTTAGCTGGAAGGCATGGAAAACACACACCCGCAGATATGAGGTCGAACAAAAGCTGGAATACCGCAAACCTGAGTGCAAAGCTCCTAGGAGCAGCACTGGGTTGAGCTGCGCTCCCGGCTGACCCCACGAAACCCTAAGAACACACGCGAAGCAAACCTTCCCTGGAACATTATCGGTCAGTACTGAGCTTACGAGGCCACTTACTGCTCTGCTTCTCTGAGCATTCCATGATCCTTGAGGCTAATGCCTTCAGCCTCACAAATAAATGATGTGAACAGCGTTCTTCAACTTAAGTCCATATCCTTTGTCATAACCCAAGTATCTGGCCAAGACTTTTAGCATAATTGTATTGTTTCAATATAATGTCTATCAACTTGAACTGTTTGGAAACTCAACCTATTTTTTCCTGGCCTATCCACAGTGACTTTTAACATAAGTAAAATTCCGTAGGCGCAGCAACAGCAGTGACGGGGGCAATAAATAAGAGAGACACCAGACGTTAAGGAGATGCAGAAACTCTCACTAGTGAACTCTAGTGAGGGCTCCATGTGCGTTTGAGCACCATAGTTTATAGTAGGGGCAGGAACTCTAGAAGTCTCAAGAACTAAGAAAAAAATGAGATACTTGTAAGGAAAGGATTTAGAAACTATAATAGACTAAAAATATCCAAAGGAAACCGACACTTTCAATACCATTACATTATAAATTCCTGGTGACCAATAAGCGTTATTTTGTACGTGATATTTAAAGGTATCTCTTGAACCCAAAGCACTGGAACTCATTTTAAAATTATTTAAATTATTAATTTTCCCAAGATCTGTTTGTGACTCAGATATTACCTGGTTAAAACTTTTTCCCCCACAAACTCAAACTAGGGGACTACACAACTATTTTTCTCACTGTTTGTCCACCCACCAATATGAGAACACCAAAGGGTTTGTAATTTACCACATTACCATAAGTCTTAAAAGCAACAAGATTTTCCTAGATGGGAAAATTGTAACTAAAAGAAATCAAACATTAAGAAGATTTTTTTTTCCAAGCCGGGCAGTGGTGGCACATGCCTTTAATCCCAGAACTTGGGAGGCAGAGGCAGACGGATCTCTGTGAGTTCAAGACCAGCCTGGTCTACAAGAGCTAGTTCCAGCACAGGCTCCAAAGCCACAGAGAAACCCTGTCTCGAAAAACCAAAAACAAAAAAAGGAGAAGAAGAAGAAGAAGAAGAAGAAGAAGAAGAAGAAGAAGATTTTTTCCATTATAAGAAAAACATGATTAAGTCTCACATCATACATTCATAAACAAAAGCATGATCAATATTATACCACAACGCTGAGACAGAAACAAGCAACATCTGAAAATTCACCGAGCTAGGAACAGCAGCAAGAAATGAAGAACAAACAGCTCAGTTTGGCTGGAGATGATGCCCATTGCCTTGGGCAATACTAGTTTTGAAGGGAGGAAAATATGCACATTTTGATAAATATCTTTATTTCTATTCAGTTTCAAGTAAGAGTTTAATATGCCTTATTATAAAAGTGAAAGCATTTAACATTCATCAAAACACATTGTTTTGCTTGCACTTTAAGAATTGAAATAAACGAATGCTATAAAATAATTCCAGTCAAGCCTACAGCTTTCAGAGAGGACACTTGCTACGGTTTAGACACATATTTCCCCATAGACTTACCTGGTAAAAGTTTGATCAGCAGGCTAGGAAGACTGATGACCTTTGAACAAATGAAGTCTCTGTGGGCTTGCCCTTCCTGGATCTCTCTGCTTTCTGGCTACCATGAGGTAAGCAGACTCCCTCCTCCATGGGTTTGACTCTAGAATTTTGCTTTAATGTGGTCGGTCCCAAAAGCAAAAGGCCAACTCTCTATGAACTGAAATCTGCGTATATGGGAGCCTATTTCAAACTTTCTGCCATAGAAACTGATTTTCTCAACAATTTTTGCCATAGTAACAATTTGATATCTCTCTCTCTCTCTCTCTCTCTCTCTCTCTCTCTCTCTCTCTCTAATCCAAGGCAGGGTTTCTCTGTGTAGCCCCGGCTGTCCTAGAACTTACTCTGTAGATCAGGCTAGCCCAAACTCAGAGCTCCACCTGTCTCTGTCTCCTGAGCACAGGGATTAAAGGCATCACCACCAGCAGCTGAGTTTGACCTCTTTTGACCAAAGTGCCCCTTTCATCCCTTACTAAGATCAGCAGCTTAGCAACCCCCTCCCTAGGACCACGCCCTTGAAGATCCAGTGGAAACAAGACATTTCAGGCCTAAAACTGGACCACCCACAGACTCAAATCTACACATTGTGACAGCTGTGACAGTTTAACAGGATGGGTTGAAGACAGGAGTACATATCTGTCCTAATAGGCATTTCCTATTCCAGCTCATCTGAGGCCTTGACAAGCTAGGATTTGGCAGGAACTTCACATACTAATTCTGAATCCATCCATCTTACCCATCAGTGGCGTCAGCAGCACCTCTGGTTTTAACCAAACTCTAGAAATAGGCTAAGAAATTCCCTTATGAAGACAGTACAACAACGTGCTGCTTCTCCATTCTTGCTATAATCAAGCTGTAGTAATAGCTTTAATTAGTTTTTGGTGAAAGAGTCACATTGATCTGCCTACCCATTGACGTGCTAATTTTTTAGTTTTTGCTGGTGAGTCAGCTGATAAGGGAATATTACAGTTATATGTTAACAATATACTGCAGAAATGCAATGGATTCAGGAAAACCATCTCTCTTTCACACACACACACACACACACATACACACACAGACAGAGAGAGTTAGAGAGAGAATTAAATGTTGATTTTTTTTTCCCCGTTGGTTATTTGTACGTCTGTGCATCTGCGATGTGCATGTGACAGAAGATTTATGAAATAAGAGTGTGTATTAAAAAGAGATGCTAACTATGGCTCCAAAGTCAAGGAGATAGGTTCAGTTAGGAAGTAGAAGAACACACACGATTAAGAATTGAGGATACGCCAGGGGATGGCCTGGGACATGAAGAAAGGGATCCCTCAGTGGACACTGACAAACTAAACCCCGGCCTGAGGAGACCTGTATATTTTGAATAATGAACTGAAACTTAATTTGGCGAAGACTCACTGAAAACTTAACAGATATATACACCATTTTAATCACATTTTATGAAGTTCCTGCGTTCGCATGCACAGTCATAGATTTCACTGTGGCATCTATGACCGTGTCATTATACTTTTCTCAAGAATTCTCCTCCTCCACCGTCCTCCCCAACCCCATCCCACATCTCTGCCCTCATCCCCCAGTTGCTGCTTCCTCTCACCCCTGTCCCCAATTTTCTTCCTTCCCCCAGTCTGTCTCCCTTCAGTACTAAAACTTCTTAACAAGTAGCTGTGTCTCAGCCAATGGTAGCACGCTCCAGCTCCAGTCCTCTGGGGGTTGCCAGCTGGCTACATTTCAATGAGACAAATTCTCAGCCATAATCAATCAAGCTGTGTATGTGTGTGTGACAAAAACTTCAGCTTAATTAGTACAGTCTGATGGCTTTAGCCTCATTTGCAGGGTGTCCTCGGAATAAGCATGGTGTTCTTAGCTCTGGGTAATAGATCAAAGTAGAGGCACTTTGAGAAAGTGCCCTGCCTTAGCAAGGACTTTGACCTTGAAGCGGGGCACTCCAAGCCTCTGGGCCGTGACTGTACCTCACTTCTGTTTCCTGTCCTGAACACTTTCTGGAAGGGAGCTTCTTGGAACCTCTGCTGGTTTGAAAGGCTGCCAATCAGCCAGTCACCAATCGCTCAGCTAAACTTTTTATGATTTGCCTTCTAATGTTTGTCATTATGTTTTCAATATCTTAAATGCTATGGTTACCTCAGATAGACTAACTGAATTAATTACGTGATGAACTTTCGTTCTATTATGGTCATTTGCTGATTTGTTTTGAGTTTGGCCAGTCGAGCATGTGACCTCATTTGGGGGAACTCTGCTGAGCAGGAAGCCTCCCCCTTCATGGGTGAGCACACACGCCCACCCCAGACTGCACCAATGAGAGTCGACTCAGACTTGTGCTATCAGGAGTAGTTCACTTCAGCCACAGTGCCGGAGCTGGAAGGCTCTTAAGCCTGGAGCTGCCTTATCTGCCCCAGCCCTGTGGGAGTGCTTGCCTCAGAATGGTGTTAACACGGAGGAAGGGAGCTTAGAGAGTGGGAGGAGAGGCTTCCTGGTGGCGTCATCTGCTCTATCAGATCAGATCAGGCCTCAAGCCCAACCACCTCGGAGTTATCATGTGCAAGGGAGAGAGATCTTCATTAATCCAGATATTTGCAGACAGGAGTCAGCATCCGAAAAAGAAGGGGAAATTATGTCATAAATACATAGTAAGTGTTTAAAGAATGAAACGCTTCCCTGTAAGAGGCAAAGGTTTAGATTTTGCTTTGTCGTTCAGAAGTATAAAGTGAGCATAAACACTTCTCCTCCAGGATCAGAGCTACGAAAGACACAAATGCCCAGAGCCCGGAAAGGTGTTTCTGAGAGAAACAGAAGTGACTAATGATGGAATGGACATCACGGTCCTTGGCTTTTCCAAGTGGCTGTGTCTCAGCTCCTCCCACCCCTTCTATCCAGGAAGAGAGATCATAGCTAATCAATTTCCCCCAGAACTCTACTGAGGTTGCTTATATAGATATGAGACTTTTTTCCAACTTTGCGTTTCTAATTTATAATTTTTCTTGATTCTCAATTGATTAATCTATTCAAACTCTCAGGAAAAATCCATTTACTACATTAGAAAGCAAAGTAATTCTTAAGAAATGTAAACTTTTATAGTACATGTCTTTAACAAATACTCAAAAAATAAGCATCGATTTAATTTATATGCCCTGACAACAGTTGAGGCCTTAAAAAATACCTTCTAAAAACATTTTCATCTTATGGTGACCTCTACTATGTGTTAGGGACCACACCAAATGTATTAATTCTGATACTCTGAGGTATTGATAGCATTATCCTCAGATATGCTCAGATATTTTTAATATACAGATATGAAAAATGAAATCTTAATTCGTGTGCCAGCTTACTGAAAATTTAAATAGTGAAGAATTTTTTGGTTCAGCAGTTAAGAGCACTGCCTGCTCTTCCAAAGGTCCTGAGTTCAATTCCCAGCAACCACATGGTGGCTCACAACCATCTGTAATGAGATCTGTACTCTCATCCACTAGATATTTATATAGTTAATATATGACTTTTTGCTTCCAACCTTTTACAAATATGCGTAAGCATGACCACCTAAATACTTATCTAACATACTCATAACATTGCCTGTGTCTCTAAAGTTACTGAAAACATCACATCAATAATTGCATGAAATTATCTAGAGAAATACCGCAGAATGTGTTCATCTCTTAACAACCGTACTAGTCAGGAAACTNGGGTGACCTTTAGACAGCTGCATGGGTGACCTTTAGACAGCTGCACGGGTGACCTTTAGACAGCTGCACAGGTGACCTTTAGACAGCTGCACGGGTGGTGATGCGCAAACACTCCATCCCTAGAGCTCCCTGCCCAGCTTGCAGGCAGCTCCCCTGAAGAAGAGCGTCACCTTCCCCAGGAAGTGTTTGCTGCTCACATAACGTTGGAGGGGCCTCTTTAAGTTGTTGGTCATCTTTTGATATACAGCACGATGAGTATCAGCCTATTGATACCGTTATCTTGTGATTTTCTGAGCTGCCTGGGTCTTGTGAGTCTGGTTAGCTTTCTGGGGCTTTTGAAGCTCGTTCCCTCCTTCAGGAAGGAATTTTTCAACCTGCTTTAGAGGAGGTGGCTACACAATGGTCAGTAATGAAATTATGCAAAGGGCGGGCAAGGTGGCACGGATAAGAATGAACCTTGCACTCAGATTTGACGACCTGCGTTTCATCTCCAGGTTGGCCAGCGGAGGAAGACCAGACGTTGTCCTCTGATTTCCCGCATGCACTGTGTGGCATGTGCATCCAAACTCACACATACACATTCATATATACACATAATTCTAATAACTATTGAATTTTAATGTAAAAAATACAAACTTATCAAATCCATATAATTTATTATTCGCATACCTGGATGTGAACATACACATATACATATAAAATAATAATAAATGCTTCATGGAACAATGCTAGTGCTTACTGTGTTCAATGCACTCCTAATTGTCCCATTATAGTTTAGCCTTTTCAAATGTACTTTCCAAAATAACTGATTTGACTTGCTACATGGATTTATGGTTCACTAATAAGTATGGCCCATAAGTATGGAAAAGACTGCCATAGAGGAGAAGAATAAAATGACGTGGTTTGTCACTATAGGGCTTGATAAAAACATTATCACCTGCCCAGCATCCAACACCACTATTGTCCATGAAGGATGCATGGGCTTTCTGAAGAAGCCAAAGGGCCCTGCATAATCTTAGAAAAGCTGCTCTCAGGAAGGTAAAAGAAATCAATAGAATCCACTAGATGTGATGACTTTTTCTCAAATATGTCACAGATATTGGATCAATCTAAGGGGGGGAACCTAAAGAAAGGAGACCTTACTAAAATAAAAATAAAAAGTAAAATTTAAAATAAGTAAAAAGAACATGGCCAATAAGAGCAAGTGTTAGGAGTTGGTCCCATCAGGGTGCTGAGGAAGCACACAGATCAGCTGAGGCATCCCTGACGGATGCTTAATGAGCATCGGGATGGAGCCCTGGCCTTTCTTCCTTACCCTACACCTCATCTTTCCTTTAATCAGGAGGACTGGTGAGTTTTAACATCACCAAAGAGGAAGAGTAACCATTTTCTGCCTAGAAATCCAATAGGGTTGGAGCCCAGAAGACCACAGAGATGAGCTAGCAGCCTCTCCATGTCCTGTGGCCCAGAAAATGAGAGTCAACAAACAGCCTGTAGTCTCCAGTGAGAACCTCGCAGCAGATGCAACAGTGAATGCATCCACGGACTTGGTTGAGGTCGTGGTAAAAAAAAAAAAGAGGTGAGGATTACTGGGGAGTATGGCTGCCTACATCTGGTGAGGAATATTTTATTTTAATATTTTATAGCATAGAGGGAAAAATTTAAAAAAGCATACAGTTTCTAAAATCAGGTTGCCTAGGGTAACCAACCATCCTGATTTGCCTTGTACTGCCCCAATTTTAGCACTAGGGATCTTTCTTTCATGTCACCTGGCATGGCTGGCCGTCTTGAGTTTGGTGAGTTTGCAGCTGATTGACTGATGGTGACAATTGTACTGGCGCTGGAACATTCAACACTAAGACTCATCCCCTCTGAGTAATTTACTCAACCTACGGGCTCCAGGGTCCTCTGTAGATGGGGCAGGAAATAGAGCTTGCCTGCCCCCGATCGAGGGCAGAAATGCTCCGTGGTAGGTAGATGTGTTCTTTCCTTGCAGAGACTGGACCAGAACCAACTCCAACTACAGTAGTACTAACACAAGAATGGCTGGGCTGGTGAGGAACAACGCTCAAAGAACCAGGATGGTGATCCTGGGCCTCCAACAGGGAGGGGTTATCTGAACAGAGCCACAATGGCTGCCAAGATTCTCTCGGGGAACAATGGAACAGACAGGCAGCTGTGACAGAAGAGTTAATTTGTTACAACATTCTACACATGTGCTAATATCTAAGCACCAAGGAAAGCAGGACATCAACTGTGTTCTACCTTCCAAACAGATAAAAAGAAAAATGTTATAAACACATTCTGTCAAGTGTAAAGACGCTGATGTTATTCTGAAAGAGGTGTTAGCAATTATCTAACAATCTCCATTTTAATTCTTTTACATTGTTTCTCTCATGTTGGAGGTAGTTTCTTGCTTTGCCGAAAGTCAGAGCCAGCTATATTTATCTGAATAATTACCCTCTGAGATCCATATGTTCCAACTGATTTAACAAGGCCTGCTTTTGTTGTGGATATAGGTCCTGGATAAAACACTTCGTATTTGTATTTTTTTTTATTTCTTTCTTCAAATGTTACTAGGAAAATAGCCATAAAATTATTCAAAGCATCCCATCTTTTCCCAATGTACTATCAGGGGCCAATAATACCATGATGGTCCCTGATGATGCTGTGCCCCAAAGGCTGTAGAGGGACATTTTTAGAACCATGTTGAAAGAAGCTGTGCCGTACGCTTCATAAATGGTTAACCAAGGTAAAATAGAAGCCATTAAACAAAGACTTTTGGCCAGGGATAAAGACTAGGAGGATTCACTGAAGGAAAACGGTGAGCCTTACCAGTCAAGGCCAAGAGATTTTCCAGAGCAGTGAAGCACAAATCATATGACAGATTAAGACCTTTAAACTACCAGAGGCAGGGAATGAAAAAGAGCAGAGGTAAAATGTTAACATGACTGGGAGGACAGGATATCCGGGGAACAAATAAATCTTCACAACTAAAAGACCTCCAACTGCAATAATTAAATGCAGGGAATGTTTTGTGCCCCATCCTATGTGCCCAGCACTGAATTAGCTGTTCTTGCACAAACTTTGTGAGACAGGTATTAGAACCCATGAGAAGTCTGGAGAAGAGAACAACTGTATTGAAGGCCACATAGCTATTAAATAACGGTTGGATTTAAAACCCAACTCGATCTGTTCCCCAAGTGTGTGTGTGTGTGTGTGTGTGTGTGTGTGTGTGTGTGTATGTGTCTGGATACACCATGACTGTGACATCTCTTATAAAGAAAACCATTTAATTGGGTCTAACTTACAGTTTCAGAGGTGTAGTCTATTATCGTCAAGTTAGGACGTGGCGGCGTGCAGGCAGACATAGTGGAGAAGGAGCTGGGAATTTTACATCTCAATCTGTAGGCAGCAGGAGAGGGTCTCTTATGTATCACACTAGGTGCAGCTTCAACATGTCTGAGCCTTCAAAGCCCGCCTCTCCAGTGACACCCTTCCTCCATAAGGCCACACCTACCCCAACAAGGCCACGGCTTCTCATAGGGCCACTCCCTATGTGCCAGTCATTCCTTGGGTTCCCTCAGAACTCTTGGGTTGAACTTCACTGGTTCAGCTCTCTATTGAGCTGTATGCCATGATTGGCAACCGAGAATGCTGACCGGCTGCACTTGGATTAGGCTGCATTCACAATTAGGGATAACTAAGAGTCTTTAAAAAAAAAAATCTTGAAATATAATTAGCAGGCATGCATCCCACAAAGTTCTTTTATTGTCTGTTAAGATGCTGTTTTGGTGCATGTGTGCTATGTGTGCTGTGTGCTATTGTCATAACGAATTAGAGAAATGTTTAAAGTACTTCCTGAAAGGCGTTCTTCAAGACAGTAACTCAACCCAGTTAAAGAAACGTTTGATGCATAATATACCTTCAGGCAATAAACTCCCAGTTATAAAAGCTGTTGCCAAGCTCCGAATGGCTCCTAATTGAATGAAAAAAAAAAAAAAGAGAAAGAGAAAGAAATAAAAGGAGGCCATGACTGCTCCTAAGGGGTTGAGGATTTTATAATAAACACAAAAGAGAGCACAGTCAGAGACAGAGGCCTCTGGAAGAGGCCAGACTGAACACCTCTGGTAAACTGAACCATGCCATGTGAGGGGATGGTGAGAAGTGAGGGGAGAACCAGAAGCCAGACGCCAGGAAAGTGGGTCAGGAAACAAGGAGACCAAGAGGCAAAGAAACCCATGTAGCCAAAATGACTGGGTTCTATAGGAATCAGAGAAGCTGGGGTAGGGGCAGCCCAACCCACATCCTGGACTGGAGAGTTCAGTGTGTGGGGGTGGGGTATGCTAGGTACCGGACCTGCTAAGACTGGACACTACCTGCTTTGTTATGCTACGTAGGCACCTCAGCCACTTCTCTGCGCTTTGAGACCTAACACTAACAGCAGTAGCCACTGAGTGAAAGTTTCAACCATTTACTACCAATAAAACCATAAAGGCCAAGCAAGACCATTATTCAAAAAGAGTAGCCTGGAATTTGGGGTCCATCCTCTGATGTTAAACACCAGGCTCTAACTTTAGTCTCAACTCCTTTCTGCTTCATATCTTTAACAAGTATTGTAGATTTTATGAAAATGCATTAATAGTCAAGAAATAGACCAGTGCCAAAGCCTAGAGAATGAGGTGATGTGTAAGGTCACCCCAAAAATGTACAGTCCAGAAAAATAAGAACACCGCTAGGGCATTCTGTCTCCTGGTGCTCCACGGTGTCAAGCTGGTGCCAGTATCCAAGTTTCCTACAGTTTTTCTAAGGACACATAGAAGATTCTAGAAAAGGAGGCTACGGAACTTTGGCTCCACTGGGCATTTATAGTACTACTCAGGAAGACAAGGCAAGCTGGGACAGCGCTCAGCCCTTTTCACACGTTACCTGCTGGGGTGTGCTTTGACGCAGGTCAGTTTCTGCAGCCCTAGCAACCCTAGAAATTCATCTGCTCAACAGCAAACAGTGCTGTTGTTGGAATGTATGTTGTGTGCACTGTACACTCCTTAACATGGAAACAGTGACAGTAGTGGGGCCAGAAAGACTAAATGGTTTTGTCGAAGGCCAAATATGTGTAGGCATTATTGGTGGACCTCGGAAAGCAGGGCCTGTGTGATCCCAACAGCTTGGGTTCCTCCCAAATATTCATGCTTCCTTCCTGTGTAGTCAGGGGTTGTCTCCTTGTTACTTTCCAACCCATTTCTCTTATGCCAACCTCTGTCCACAGGCTTCCTGTGTATTCTATGCTTCTTTTTAAAAATAACTGCATCAAGCCGGGCGGTGGTGGCGCATGCCTTTAATCCCAGCACTTGGGAAGCAGAGGCAGGCGGATCTCTGTGAGTTCGAGACCAGCCTGGTCTACAGAGCTAGTTCCAGGACAGGCTCCAAAGCTACAGAGAAACCCTGTCTTGAAAAAAAAAAATAACTGCATCTACTTGTTTATGGAAAGGGGGCCCGTGCCATGGTGTGTGTGAGATCAGATGACAACTTGTATGTATTGGTTCTCTCACCGATTCTGGGGTGAGTCTGGGGGTATTTGAACTCAGGGCATCCATCAGACTTGAATACAAGCACTTTTCCCTGCTAAGCCATGTCACCAGCCTGTGTCCTGTTCTTCATTCCCCTTTCTGGAACCAGGCCTTAGACCCCTCTACTGTCAACTGTTCCATTGAGCAAGCCTGCTCATTCTATGACCCACCACCTGGACTAAGTAGGTTGGTGCAATTTCTGGCTCACCTCTTCCAGATTCTAATCCCTCTTCACCCTGTTTGGCTGAAGTTAATAAAGTTAATCTTTGCAAAGTCCCAATGACTATCCTTCTGTTGACTTCCTAGATTCGTAAATAGTGGGGGAAAAGGTTTTAGGATCTTTCCCTGTAAATCCTTCCACTTGAATCTTTTGACCCACAAACTCTAAGAATGAGTGCAGCATAAAAGATGAGACTGTGACCTGTGTAGTTTAAAAAAAAAAAAAAGTTCTGTAATTGAGAAAATCTCCAAGGGAGAAGAATTCCTCTGGAAGATAAAATGGCAATACTAATAAACGGAATTCTATCTATTCACACGGGCTGTCACCTCACAGATTTGCTTCTGGGATCCTAGGACACATCCTAGATCTAGCTTAAGAGTGCACATAGGTTTTCTATAGCAGTGGAGAAGTTGTTTCTCCAGTGGAAAAGCGACTTCTAGCAGAGAGGTTGAAGAACACTCTGCGCACTCAGGCGAAGAACATGGCCCTCTAAAGAAGTAGGCTAGATCAATAATAACCTATGGGAATGTCTGCTTCCCGGAGCCATCTGACACTCCGCTCACCGTGCACACACTCCCCAGCTAATAAACAAAGCCAAGACAGTCGTGAACATTCTAAACTTCAACTCTAGTGTTCCCTAGTGAAGTCCTTTGAAAGAATGTGTTCCATCTAGGTGTACAGGGCTACAACAAGGTCCAGAGTTTTGTAAAAAGAAATTATATAGTAGGATATTGCCTTTTTAAAGTAAATACTGTCCAAAAATCAGATAGATAAAGCTATAAAGAGTCATAGTTCGATATTTATATGAGTTTGAGTAAGGTTTCTGATTCTTCTTTCACCAGTTTTATTGACAATGTAAGATAATTAGGATGGGAACAGAAACAGGATACTTGTACCTAAATAAATAGATACTTGAAATTATGAAGCCTTTGGTTTATTTCTATAGTGAAGTTCCCACATATAGTTAAGATAATTTGTTTTATTTTTAAGTTTTCCTATTTATTTATTGTGTGTGTTTATACACATGGGTGCCCATGTGCGGAGCTCGGAGGATGGTGTGGAAGCCGATTCTCTCCTTCTACCATTTCAGATACAGGGATCAAAGTTGGGTCATCAGGTTTTATTAACTGAACCAGCTCCCCATATGAATTATAATTTTAGGAGAGGACTTTCATTAAAAAATCTCTTACAGGAGAAAGATTCCATCCCTACATATACCTATGGAAGCAACAGTGAAAAGCATTGTTTTATATTATGTCAAAGATGCCATTCCTGTATGACTGTCATGTTCTTCCTACGTCCTTAGGAAACAATTCAAGAATACACCGTGTTAACTGGATAACCTTGTTTGCAACACAATGTGATGGGCACACCACAGTTTAATAAATCCACTACCAACTTTGGCATTATCTCTATGCCAAATATATAATGTTAATACCTTACATATCACATACGTGTATCATGAATATATATAATATCATATATGTGTGGATATATAACTATGGCAATATAATCTACTATTCCTTTTTCACAGCAACTATCAGAAGATCGGGAATGATGGGAGTCCTCAAAGGACTGCAGTATATGTAAAATAAGCCTCAAGTTACAAGCCACGCCCCAGGAAGTACTTGCAACACTGGATCTTTTATTTTCAATCAAGAGAGTACGTCAAATATGAGAAAGGCTGACAAGGTATGAATGGGAGAATCAATCTGCTCTAATTTGTATAGGAAATAAATCTTCATAAGCCTCCCTGTTTCATGATAAGCAATAAAGTACTTGAGTTACGCAAAATGCCGTTGCACAAAGCCTCGTTAATCACAACACAGGGCCTTCCAGCTCAATCCCAGAGAGTGTTGCAACAAGCAGTAGGGTCTATGTAGAGTTTCAAGTGTGGAAAGACCATATTAGCACTAGGAAAAGGGAACTCTCTATCTTGACCCCTTCCCAGCCTGCCCCGTTAACCACCATGCACCTGCCATGATGGGTATGTACTGTCGTCCTGAGATCTCACCTCAAATTCTTGGTGAATCACCAAACCATGAATCTATTTTTGTCACTTAGGTTTTTCTTGTATTTTGACCCTATAACAGTTAATTCTCTAATCTGTAAGGAATGATTACATATCTAGTGACAGGCTCTCCCTGTCACCTTGGATAAGAGAGCCGATGGTGGTCCTTCCTTCCAATACTCGTTAACCAATCACCATTACCAACTTGATTAGACCCAGTCTCTTCCCAAGAAAACAATCAGAAAAAATGTTAGAAATAGTAGTCAGTGGAGAAGAGGGGAGTAGAAATCCAATGAGAGCAAAAATTACAAGGATGCAGACCAGAGACAATGAAGAAATTTCACATAAAAAGGAACTGAGTTGACAATGACTAATTCTACACCAGAGAGAGAGAATTGTATAAAGTGACTACCTTAAGCAAATGTATACCTCAACACATACAGAATAAAAATCAATATGAATTTAACTTTTGGTGTTTATTTTAATCCCTCCACCCTTGGGGCGTTAGTGGTGGGGACCCTTGCTCATGAGGGCTTTTAAGGTATAATTCTGAGGTATACATCCTGTATCTTGCTTATCCCCTAGACGGAACAATTCCTAGTTCCAGGGCTTTTACAATCATTGTGGAAAATTCTCCTTCTGAGTTTGAATGCTCAAAGTTCACACTTTAAGCACAGTGCCTTATGAGGCACAAATCAACCACGGTGTGTTTTATAGGATTGGTTTTTTTCTTAAGCTCCAATCGTGTCTTAAAAGGTATCATAAATCAATGGATCTTGTGCTTGGCAGCAATAAAGACACCAGTGTCTTACTATAGATGCTTCACACTTTTATGGGACCTTCTTGGCCTCTGCTTACATTTATGAGATTTCCTTGGCTCCCGTGTGCATTTCCATTTACGGTCTCTCATATTGTTTTCATAGCCTTACATACATATCTATATAGGTAATATATATCTATATATCTATCTGCAACCACTCAGATCTTGGCGATATGTGGTTGAAAGTGGCTCCATTCTCCCTTACCATTCCTTTTCCAGAGTTGCCTGCTGTTCCTAGGAATCCTTTCACCCTGTCTTTGAGACCCTCTGCCCACTTCAGTCCTTCAGACACGTTGTAGTAAGAAGCCCAGGTTGTGTTCCCAGCACCTGGCTCCCGGCCGCAAGGCCCCGTTCCCCAAAATAATTACACACAAACTGTATTCATTTAAATACTGCCTGGCCCATTATCTCTAGCCTTTTCTTGGCTAACTCTTACATCTGATTCAGCCCATTTCTAAAAGTCTGTGTGTAACCATGAGGTAGCGGTCTTACTGGGAATCATGCAATATGTCTGACCCTGGCGGCTTCATGGTGGCTCTCCCCCTGACTTCTTCCCAGCATACTGTTCTCTTTTCCCCGCCTTTCTAAGTCCTGCCCTATCAAAAGGCCAAGGCGACGTCTTTATTAACCAATGAAAGCAACACAAAATACAGAAGATCCCTCCTACACCACACGTTACCCAGGAACTGTAAAGAATCCAGACTGAGTAATGCCTGAACTTCCTCCTGAAGAGCCAGAGTCACATACTACCCTTCTGGCTGTGGCACAGTACTTGGAAGCACCAGGGCGGGTTAAGGTTGCTGGCAGTAGAGGACTCACCAGTCATTTCATGGCCTCTTCTTACCCACAGAGCCTGGATAAAGCCACCTTTTAAAGGAGATTATCTCATAGCCAGGGATGGTGACATATGTCTATAGCTCCATCGCTAGGGAGGTGGGGTTAAGGAAGATTACGGCTCTGAGGCAGTTTAAGCTACACAGTCTCCTTTAAAAATAAAAATAACTAACGTAAACAAATAAATAAATGCTGATTCACCATGCCACTTGAAAAAGCTGGAACCCCTCCCCATTTGTGAATCGCGGGGCTGAGCAGGAATAGACATGTCGCTAACCAAACACCTAATTAGACCGTGTCACACACAAGCCTCCAGTGTCACAAATTACATCGCTATCTCCATATAGAACTCCACTTTAGAGTTCCCAGTGTTTCTCATCTCCTTGCTTGGGGAACAGAAAACGCAGCAGGATCAACCACATTTTTAATTTGGATGAAGCCGAAATGGAGTCTGCCCACCAGAGCGATTAGACTACTCTCCCAGCATTCTGGGAGCTCATGTTATGTCGTCCATCCCATCCCTACTCCCTACCACCTACAAATACATAGATTGAAGCATTTACTCCCAATGTGATGAATGTGGCTTATGAGGACTTTGGGGATTCGTTAAGTTTAGATTTGATCATGAAGGTCAGACCGTCACGTAAAGGTTAACATCCTTAGAAGATGAAGTAGAACCCTCCCCCATGCACCACCAAGAGCAGCCAAGTAAGCGCACAGCACAAAGACAGGCGTCTGCAGTCAGAACTGTGAGAAATAAATGCTGACGTGTACACCGTCCACCCGACAGTGTTCTGTTACAGCAGCCCCAACCGACTAAGCCACCTGGAAGCAAATGCGATAATCATAAAAATCAAACCTAATAAACAGCAGTGGCCCATCTAGTGGCTAGGCACTGGTGCGTTAACCTCCCTCTTTGTAGAACCAGCCACGCTGTTGACTCTTGGTGACTCTGGATGAAATGGGCTGCATTAAGAGACAGCCATCTGTTCTGTTTGATTTGATGAGTGGAGCGAAGACAGGAAGCAGAAAGTTTACATCGGGGCAACTTAGACTCGCATAGCAGACGGTAAACGATCCCTCGCTGCAGACACTGGACGGAAAACCCTCCAAGGATGTTGCTTGGATTAACTCTTGTTCCATAACAATCCAAGTGGGAATTTCATTTGGATAGTTTTGCCGCCAATGGACTTAATAAGCACGAAATATTTACGCCATCCCATAGCTCCAACACTGAGTCGTTTTAGTTTATCGCTCTTTCACGCTTCATCTGTGAGAAAAAGCTACAAACATTATGTAAAGATTTCAAGGCCAATTAGGTTATTCAATGATTATTTTTACTCTCTGTGCGTAGAGACTACTGGTGGCGTCTTGTTTATAGAGCTTCCAGCTGCTGCGGCATTGAAGGATTGCTTGATTTTTTTTTTCATGCAGGACTAAAGCGTCTCCCAGTACTTCCCAAGAGTGGCTGTCCTCCTCCAAGCTCTTAAAATAAACTGTTAGTGGCATTCTGGTAGAAATGGAACCTAAAAGCATTAGGTGCTAACTGCAAAGGGTTGCTTTGCTGAACCAGTGTGCAGCTTCCGGAATGAAAGCAGAAGTGGCCATGATGAACCGCCGCTGCTTCGAAATTCTTCCACGCAAGAACAAGACCCAGAAATGTGCCGGATTTCTGTGGACGCACCCCGATTGTCAGGATTATTGTGCTTTTATTTCTTCACGACACCATTTCCCCAGACCTTTTAAAAGCCTGTCTTTTTCTACGTTCATGAGTAACTCCCTGTTACCGCCTGAAGGATAATCAAATTATTTGTAATCTCCTCTTCCAGGTTATTAAAAAGGATGTCCAGTGTAAGTGGCCACACAATAATGACCCAACTGACATTCTGCGAGACACCCTCACCCTTGCTCGGTTGAGAACAGGGCCATCTCTCACTCTGCTTTATGTGCCTCTGCTCCCTCTCCAATCTGTCCACCGCACAGCAGTCAGAATCTTTCCAATGCATCACTCCTCCGCATCGAGTTCTTTATTACCCTCGCGTCACACTGAAGGGCGAGCCCACAAGTGCTGATTCCCACCAGAGACCTTTGGTGAGCTGCTTCTAATCTGACCCCACGCCCTCAGTCGCTCTGCCGTCTCTCCCATTTTCCACCCTAGAAGCCATAGCTACGTTTTAGGCTCTCAAATACGATATCATTCATTTAGATCGAAGGTCTTTGCACGCACACGGCAGATAGGGACTGTGTCTGGAAGCTTGGGCTCCATCAGCTGCTCCTTAACTCCCTTCTCTGCTTTCTTTTTTTTTTAGTTTTTTTGAGACAGGGTTTCTCTGCAGCTTTGGAGCCTGTCCTGGAACTAGCTCCTGTAGACCAGGCTGGTCTCGAACTCACAGAGATCCGCCTGCCTCTGCCTCTGAGATTAAACGTGTGTACCACCACCGCCCGGCCCCTTCTCTGATTTCTAAACCTTGTCGGAACACTTACCACGATTAAGTCATTATTTGCCAGGCCCCAGTTTGAAATGCTTGGGGGCAGGCCTGAATCTGTCACGCTCACGCCTGTGGCCTCTGGTGTAAGACACAGACTTTCAGGACGTGCTTATGGAATGAGAAAATAAATGAGTAAATAAGACTTTTCATTAAAAAACAACTTATGTCTGGATCTTGCAGCAATTTTCTGTATATTTTATATAACAAAAGATGAAAATATTGCCTTCATTGTAGTTGTAAACACGAGTTTCAATTCAGGAAATTAGAGCACTCTTTCCTTTACAATCATCTGACACGAAGGAGCCAAAGCAAAATTGACAATAAATAAAGAGCAAGTTCATGCCGCAAAGCCAGGATGATATTTCTGCCATATTTGAAAGCTTCCAGTTTTAGACACATCCTAAGGAGGTTGTTTTGATCTTAGAATTATCAAATCCCATGCCTGATAGAGCCCCCTGAGACTGCCGTCCAATGCTCATGAAGTTATGAGAGACTTTATAGTTTGAAGAGTCTTTGGCACAAAAATCTTTCCAAGCAAAAAGACTGTAGCCAGCGATGTGGCTGTAAATGTTTGCAATCCCACTGAGCACTGGGGGAAAGTGTATGGACTACGGAGTCTGCCACTTCCTGTGGTGTGAGTATTAAGCACAGCGCTAAGCTGTGTTTAATAACCAGCTTACAAAATCCCTCCACATGTACCAGTCTGCTCCTACAAAACTATGTGAACATCTCTAGTAAGCCACCGGCTACATAATTTCACAGAAGCATGTTTAAAGATTTGCATGTTTACAATTACATGGGGTATAAAAAATTAATTAAAATCACTTTCAACTTAATGTATGCAGTTACAATAAAATGTGGAACAGAACGATGCATGCCTTTAATCCCAGCACTTGGGAGGCAGAGGCAGGTGGAGCTCTGTGAGTTTGAAGCTAGCCTGGTTACTAAGGGATTTCCAGGACAGCCAGGGCTATTATACACACACACACACACACACACACACACACACACACACACACATATGTATGAGAAAATAAAAAATAATAAATGCAAAGAAGGAATTTATATTATTTTACTGTGAGAAAGTTGATTTTGCATTCAGCTGACTCCTTCTTCCTGTTACCATCTAGAATCTACCCCAAGCTGTTTCTCTGGTCAGACCCCATCCACATCACTTGGCTGAAAGGAAGGTATTAAATATTATAATAGCGCTTTCCTCCTGGTTACTGAAAAGCTCACCAAGTCCCTGACTACTACCACACCTAAGTGTCACCAAGAACCACCGACAGGGTGGAGATCCTTTAGGACTCGGACAGACACAGCCCCTAGCCTCCAAGGAGCTCACAATTCAGTCTGAAGAGGAACAAGGATGACTCCAGGCAGAAGCCCCTAGGCAGTCGTTGTGACCTACAGAACATGTAGGATAGGAACACGACACGGCCAGCAACGGAAAAGTCATCATGAAGATTTGGCCATGAAGCAGAAGTAGGTATCGGCCATGGAAAGATTAGGGGAGGGGCCCTCCCTGAAGAAGGGACATCACAAGTGGGAACTTACGAAAGGGCCAGGTCACCTCTCCTCCTGACTAAAGCACAATGCATGAGAGCAAGTATGAGGACCCCAAGGTTAAGGGCTCTGTACTAAGCCCAGGGCGTGGGTCTCACACTTAAGACAAGAGCATCAGAGTGCAGTTAAGACTTTGAACCTTGGGAGCAGGGAACGGCTGCTTTAGAAAGATGATTAGGACAGGAACATGTGAGGACCCTGGATTGCAGTGGGGTGAGAAAGAGGTGGGAAATCATGTGACAATGACGTCATCCCAGTAAGCTCAAGTCTCCACCCATCACTCACTGTTTGCCCCTGACTTCTGGGTGCATCTTAACTCTCTGCAGGTGCTAAGTGACTTCTTTTCCAAAAATGGTAGCATTCTGTTGTCATCATTTTTCTCAATGTTTTATTTTATTTTTAAAGCAATCTTTTTATTTTACATACCAATCACAGCTCCCCCTCCCCCCTCTTCCCACTCCCCACACCTTTTACCACCTCACCCCCATCCACTCCTCAGAGAGGATAAGACACCATGGGGCCGTCAACAAAAGTCTGGCACATCACCTTGAGGCAGGACCAAGTCCCCTTCCCATATCTAGACTGAGTAAGGTATCCGTCCAGAAAGAACAGACTCCAGAAAGCCAGTTCATGCACTAGGGATAAATTCTGATCTTACTGCCAGTGGCCTCATGAACTGCCCAAACCATACAACTGTCCCCCACATTCAGAGGGCCTAGTTTGGTCCTATGCAGGTTCCCCTGCTGTCAGTCCAGAGTCAGTGAGCTCCCACTAGCTCGGATCAACTGTCCCTGTGGGTTTCCCCATAATTTTCTTGACCCCTTTGCTCATATAATTCCTTCCTCCCTCTCTTCACCCTCCTGGGAGCTCAGCCCAGTGCTTAGCTGTGAATCTCTGCATCTGTTTCCATCAGTTACTGGATGAAGGTTTTACGATGACAATTAAGGTAGTCATCAGTCTGATTACAGAGGAAGGCATCTGCTATTGCTAGGGTCTTAGCTGGGGTCATCCTTGTGGTTTCCTGGGAATTTCCCTAGCACCAGGTTCCCCACTTACCCCATAGTGGTTCCTTCTATCAAAATACCTTTCCTTGTTTTCCTTCTCTGTCCTCCCCTAACTTGACATCAGTTCCCTCATGTTCTCCTCCCCCCCTTTTACTCTCCTTTCCCATCCTCTTCTATCCTCCCCCCTGTCCCCTATGCTCACAATTTTCCTTGGAGATCTTGTCTATTTCTCTTTCCCAGCAGAATCCACTTATGTCTCTCTTAGGGTCCTCCTGGTTACCTAGATTCCCTGGGGTCGTGGACTGTAGTCTGGTTATTCTTTGCTTTATGTCTAATATCCACTTATGAGTGAGTACATGCCATGTTTGTCTTTCTGGGTTTGGGTTACCTCACTCAGTATTTTTTTTAATAGTTCCTTCCATCTGCCTGCAAATTTCAAGATATCATTACTTTTCACCACTAAGTGGTACTCCATTGTATAAATGTACAGCATTTTCTTTATCCCTCCTTCAGTTGAGAGGCATCTAGACTGTTTCCATGCTTTGGCTATTATGAATAATGCTGCTATGAACATAGCTGAGCAAATGTCCTTGTGGTGTGAGTGTACATCCTTTGGGTATATGCCCAAGAGTGATATTGTTGGATCTTAAGATAAATTGATTCCTAATTTTCTGAGAAACCACCACACTGATTTCCAAAGTGGCTGTACAAGTTTGCATTCCCACCAACAATGGAGAAGTGTTCCCCTTCCTCCACAACCTCTCCTGCACAAGCTGTCATCAATATTTTTTTTATCTTAGCCTTTCTGACAGGTGTGATTGGTATCCTAGAGTTTCTGCTGTCTTCTTGATCTGCAAATCTCCTTTAGGTCTTCTTCTTTTTTTAAAGGAGTAAACATGAGTCGCCATTTTGTGTCATAGATTTAAGGAAAGAAATGAGAACAACACTTAGTAAAGCAAGAAGATCTGGTGGCCACTGTGGATTTAAGTTTGAGAAAGGTAATTCCGTGCTGTGGAGGTTGCACATTGTACACCATCGTGAATCAGCATCAACGCAGCACCAAACTGCAATGTCTTGTCACTGTGGCTCTTGTCGAAGTCTGAATAGGTTTCGTCATGTGGCTCTCGTCTCTCGTGTGGTGACTGAGCGGGGAACATCTCAAAAGGCTCTCTGCTGGCATGCTTGATGGCTACTGCTGTCTGCTGTTGGGACCTCAGTGAGGGTTCTCAACTAGATCTTTGTGTGATCTGAGCTTGCTTGGGGCACACTGTATAGGATTCTGAAGTGAGTGATCTGTAAAAAAAAAAAAAAAAAAAACCCAAGTCAGTTCTATAGAAGTGAGTCACTATGGCTGGCTAAAAAAAAAAAAAAAAAACAAGAAAGTTAGAGTTCTTATTTAAAATGCAAGTTTCTGGTTCACACACCTCAAAGATTTCAGTTCAGCAGTTTGGGGTGCAAACTGAAGGTGAGCATCTTCTGTGAGCCTGTCACTGTTCCAGGCACAAAGGATGCATCTTTGA